>CAUYRT010082781.1:0-73177 GCA_963574885.1 Lepilemur ruficaudatus | reverse complement strand
CCCCGCCCCCCCCCCGCGCGGCCCCCGGGGGCGCGGGCGGCCGGCCCCCCCGCACGGACGGCCGCACGGAGGGGGGGAAGGAAGGAAGAAGAGCGGGAGGGAGGGAAGGAGGGAAGGAAAGAAGGAAAGAAGGAAGGATGGACGGACGAACACTAGGTAGAACAGAATGAATTGGAAGGGATTGAAATGAAAAGAAGTTGAGGAGGTGGCTGCGGCAGTTACCCAAGGAGAACGATGGTGGCCCGACCCAGGGTCTTGGCAGCGAGGGCAACTAAACAGGCAAGTGTAAGAGCTGTTTGGCAGTAGAATGCAGAGGATTTGTTAAGTCATCTGGGAATTGAAGGAGACGGAGGAGTCAAAAATACAACTCCTTTTCTATGGCCAAAGGGGAAGGCAACGCTCCTGGGCTGGAGACCAGGGGAGAAAGGGGTGGAGGCACCAAGGCCTTGTCTCTGAGAGACATGGCTGGGCAGACAGGCAGAGAGGAAAATTCGAGGTCTAGGCTGGAGACCTGGACAGGATCCACGTCACAGAGGAATGCCGCCTCCTGCAAGAGTGGAGGAGGATGAGAGAAGAGGGCCTAGTGCTGAGCCTGAGGTGCACGGCATCTACACACCTAGGGGTGAGCATGGCAAAGAGGAGAGGAGAAAGGTAGGACCGGAAGCCAGGGGAGAGGGTCCATCAGGAAAACAGGGGGCCATGATGCCAAGTGCAACTGAGAGGAAGCCAAGCAATGATCACACGAGGCCACAGGAGACAGGGTGACGCTGGCGAAGGCAGCCTCTGACAAGCGGCAGGGGTAAGCCACAGCGGGAGTCGGGAAGAAAGTAAGTGCGGCCAATGCCTCCCAGCGGGGATTGAAGAGAGGAAGGGAGAACAGACAGTTAACAAGGAACTCTGGAAAACCGCTGAGTAACTGGCAGGCAAGCAAGAAAGGCACGCCTGTGTTCACGTGCACTTCCACTAGAGCACACGTACGCTCTTGCAGAGGCTTCCCCGTGCTCATCTTTGCTCCCGACTGCCTAAGAACACCTATACTGAACAGACTCTCAACCAAGGCTTTTTTAAAATAAATAAATGGCTAGGGCAGAATTATCTTTCATGTGCCTCCACTCGGTTTTCCCACTGGACTAGAACCTTGAGGGTAAAGATCAGTCTTCTACTTTTCATTTTCCATCGTGCAGGGCTGCACCTGGCAGGTCCTAAACGAGTATACAGAGAGGGAAGCAGACCTCACTGCAGGTGCCCCCGTGCCATCCAGCGCCACACCTACTGGTTCTGTCAAGTTCTGATACTCAAATATGTAAGACCTAGGAAAAGAAGCTATACTTGCAATATATGCACAAAGAAGGGATTAGGGATTAATAAAAATAGTAGAATAAAACAGGCTTCATTAGAGGACTTTAATAAAGTTGGGGAAAATTAAAAATAACCTAATATCTTATTATGCCTAATTAGATCTATATATCATTTCCAATTGGGACTTTTTAAAAAAATTCTCATCGGATGTTAAAAAACAGATCTCTAAACTGTCATGACAAACCAATTTTCTAAATTACAATTTGATTAAAGTTATTTGAGCGAATCGTTAAAAGAAAAATGTTGTCAGGAACACACAAACATATTCAGTGAGTTAAAGACTAGTGTCTACATTTTCCACAATCTTATCCACCCTGCAGCCTACTCCCTTCTATAGCTCTTCCCCTGCTCCCAACAACCAAGTGACATTTTGGGCTCTGCAGATCGTCAGTGTAGCACCAGTCCCCTGAGTGAGGTAAATAAGGGCAACAGATGCCACTGTCACTTTTAACTCAACCACAAAATAGAAAACTGAGTTAATGATATGGGTCTCTAAATCACGTCCTCAAAAAATATTTTTTTTTCTGTGTTTGAGACAGGGTCTTGCTCTGTCATCCAGGCTAGAGTACAGTCGGGGTCACCATAGCTCACTGCAACCACAAATTCCCAGGCTCAAGCGATCCTCTTGCCTCAGCCCCCCTAGTAGCTAGGACTATAGACAGATGTCACCACACTTGGCTAATTCTTCTGTTTTTAGCAGAGACGGGGTCTCGCTCTTGCTTAGGATGGTCTCAAATTCCTGAGCTCAAGTGATCCTCTGGCCTTGGCCTCCAAGCATGCTAGTATTACAGGCTTGAGCCACTGCACCTGGACCCCCCAACAACTTTAAATAATCTACCCTTAAAAAAAGATGAAAGAGGTCTTACTAGAGAACATCTTCAACGTGAAATTCTTTATAGTTTTAATTTTCTCACATTAAATAATTCAAGTTTAATTTTAAGTAGAGCTGCCATGGATTCCATCAGGAAATTCTGTAATTTTTTTTTTTTTTTAAAAGCTCACAACAAACTCTACCTGTATGCTGACAGTCTAGTTTTTATAAACATTGATACTAATTAACCCTGACCTAAGACATTCTAAATTCTAACATAATGCCTACGATTTCTCTAAAACTCATCTATAACTAGTCTTTTCCATTAAGGCAAAAGAGAAAATACATAGAAGTGCACTCAGAGAGAGTAAAAGCCAAGATCTGGGTGAAACAAACAACTTTTGAAAAAACAGCTATAACTATCAGATCAAACAGATTATTTTCCTCAGATACCTACAACTAAAAGACTTCTCTATTTTGCTAATAATGAGGCCTTTATCAATAAGCATAATCTAGAATGCTCTAATTTTTTCATATGGACATCATAAAAAATAAATAGCTAAGGAGGAAATAAGTCAAGGCTGTTTTACCTCCCACCAGTCTTAAAGATTAGATCTGCATTAGGTGCTCCCTTTGGATGTTGGTAACGAGGCCGCCGCTCACGATTGGTGTTGGCTGGAGCTGGGCGTTGCGCAAGAGACTGCAGCATTTCTGTAATCAGGAGCGAAAAAGACAGTGCTGTTCACTCTCATAAATGTACCCCCCCACGAAGCAAATAAAACGTTGGTTAGATCAAGATTATCAGTCCTGTGTGGTAGCTAAGAAAAAATAACCATTATACAGACCAAAATGATTACGTTCTGAAAGAGCAAATCAGAGATGAGAGTCTTTTAATGCCCATGGTTCCCCCTACTGTGGATGTGGCCACCACACAGGTGTCTTCTTATGAGGCAGTGAAACAGCCTATGAGGCAAAATCGTACACAGCTAAGAGTACAGTATGTGGAGTGAGGCTATACTGGCTAAAATCCCAGCCCTGCCACTTACTAGCTATGGCACTTTAGGGTCAGTTTCCCTCAATGTAAAATGCAGGTAATAACAACATTTATCTCATAAAATTGTTGAGAGAATCACAAGCTATGAAAAAGTATATAAAACAGTGCCTGGCTACAGTAAGCAGTAAGTATTAGCTATTATTATTAAGAATGTTGGGTATTAACTGGGAATTGGGAGAGAAGATTCTAGAAGTGGAATTAAAAGATAAAAACCCACAAATACTTACACATATTTTCTTGCACAAATAGCACTTTGTTCAATACAATCCCATATAAGCGACTATGTTATGGCTCTAAAATCTGGATACCACAGCAATGCCAAAAGGGTAGCTGAGGAGGTGTCCGTAGACTCTATATGTAAGGTTCCAACTGACCCAAAAAAAGCTGGTTTAATTGTATAAAACTAAAATCCTAATTTGAGTACTTCCCCAAATGTTAAGGAACATGGGGGTCCTAAAGACCAAGCCTCCAAATAGACAAAATGAGATAAATACAGTCACATGCTGCACATCAACATTTGGTCGAGGATGGCCTGCACACGCAATGGCCTACTATATACCATACAGCCTAGGTATACAGTAGGCTATACCACCTAGGCCTGTGCAAGCACACTCTATGGTGTTTGCATGATGACAAATCTGCCTAACTACACATTTCTCAGAACATTCTTCTGTTGTTACGTGACACACGGTAAATCAATTTGCTCACAACTGGCCAGCAATGTGAGGCAGTTAAAAATTGGCTATCATCTCCCTTGCAAACACAGCTTGCAGCAGTATGTAATCTAACTGACTTACGGGCTTAGCAACAATAGGATAAAAATTATATTATTGTTATTTTACAAATAAGTGAGAGAAATATGTAGAATGGAATTAAAAAACAATTAACTTCTCTTGTATGTATGTAAATACATACAAATATGACATGAGAAGGTGAGGAAAAAACAACTGTGATACTCTATATTTAAAACATTCAAATAGCGAATTCTCTTGTGATTTCATACCTTGATAATCTTCTTGTTCTTGCCGTTCATTGATATCTAGTGTGAGCTTTTTCATTCTCATCCTCTCTTCTTGTTCTGCCTGTTGTTGGTTCCAGTGATTTGCAGCAAGTTGGGAAGACATGGGTACATTAAGGATCTTAAACTGAGAAAAAAATAACAAAGGAATCACAGATAGCTTGAGAAAATTCAAAGAAAGAAAAAAAGAGACTCCAAATAATATAGCAAGTATAATTAAATGAGTTTATAAAAATCATGTCTTTACTTTACTATGATCAGTACCATGTACAAGCACACACCTAAGAGCAGACACTAGGATTACTCTAACAGAGACAAAACCCATTGGGGCTGCATAGCGAGTGAAAGGCCACCAAGTTCAACCTCCATAAAACAGACATTCCTCTATGCGGCACCCTGTTTGGAAGCACATATTTCACAACAGGGGACACCTTTTCATCCTGTAGACCCTGTCACATCTGGAAAACTGTGAGAAAGGCTTTTCTCCAGCAAACTGTCATCTGCATCCTTTTTGTTCCTATCCACCTCCTGAGCTACACAGAGCAAATCCAGCTCATCCTCGGCATTACTAGCCCTTCCTATTTCGGAAGACAGCTGTGATGCCGGGAAGGAGGGAGCGTTTAGCAACTGACCCAGAGAGACCTAGTTCTGTTATGAGGAGAAAGATAAGCCTTCCTTATCTAGGAAGGCTTCTGTTTTTAGCAAGATGGTTTCCATTTAGTACTGCTCATGGAAACAAACCTAAATGGGATCTATGCATTCATGGGTCATGGCTCCCTGAAAAATGTTAAGTAAGTGATGTCACCATCTAAGCGTAAAATGGAGCTATTTCACAACCTAATTTTCTCTACTGTCTCATAACTGCATCTGTTACTCTGGACCAAGAGCATGTCTGTTGTGAAAAGGAAGAATGTGGGGAGATGTGCTCAAGACCCCTTTGTCTGTTTCATCTGCACCTTCTGTATGCTGGCATCCTTCTTGGTATTCTCTCTCATGATGCGCTGCAGTTAGTCAGTGTTTTCCTTAAAATGTAATTCCTAGAACACTAAACACACTAGGCCCAATACACTAAAATGAAAAATATTAAGTGTGGGTGAGAAACTATCTACAAACCTGACTACCTACATCTTAGATTTGTGACAACAGATAATACCTCGTGTATCAAAATAAAAATACATTAAGGTAGTTTACCTAACTACCAGCCTAGTAAACTCACCCTTCTCCCCGATGAACTTAGCTTGAGAGAACTTGCACTCAGTGATCTACTACTGACTCCTTGTAAACTATCACTTCTTTTTAAAAAGCTCAAAGATTAAAAAAAAACTTTAGTAAGGTACACTTGATCTATAATAAGCTGCACATACTTAAAATTTTTAATTTGATAATTTGTACATATCAGAGAAAATCTCTCCACAACAGAGACGGCGAGGATATCTGTCACTTCCAACCTTTGTAAACATCTTTCTCTACCTGTATCCCCAGGCACCCATGTATGTGTTTTCTGTCACTACTGATTAGCCTGCATTTTCTTTCTCTTTTTTTTTAAGAGATGGGGTCTTGCTAAGTTGACCAGGTTGGCCTTGAACTCGAACTCCTGGGCTCAAGCAATCCTCCTGCCTCAGCTTGCTCTGTAGCTAGGATTATAGGCCAGCTAGTCTGCATTTTCTAAATTTTTATATAAACTGAATGACACAACGTATACTTTTTTGGTCTAGCTTCTTTTGCTTGGCATAGTAATTCTGAGATGCATTCATGTTGTATGCATCAGTAGCTCGTTCCTTTTTACTGCAGCTGGATTATGCTATATTAATATACCACATATCCATTCACCTACAGATAACATTTGGGTTGTTTCTAGTTTTGGGTTACTACAAATACAGGTGTACAATCATGTATACATCTTTACGTGGACATAGGTTTTCGTAGATCTTAAATGAAAAATACTAGGAATGGAATAGCTGGGAACATCTGGTGCGTTTTACTGTTAAGAACTGCCTGTTTTCTAAAGGTGGCTGCACGATTTTACATTACACTAGCAGTGTTATGAGAGTTCCAGTTCCTTCACAACCTGTCAAAACCTGGTATGGTCAGTCTTTGACATTGTAGCATTCTAATGAGTATATAATAATAATTCATTTGGTCTTAATTTTCATTTTCCTAACAACTAAAACCATCTGTTTTAAAACTCAATCTAGAATTATGCTAAAAGTAGACATCGAGTTTACCGGACTACACAGTTTTCAGAATGTGTTTTTTGCTTGCTTTTGAAAAAGGCAATATTTGTCCACCATGACTCTTTTGTTCCGTTCTGAAAGACTTACAAATTTAATGATAACTGCTCTAGGATTACATATATAAGTTCTTTCAGTCCTCCAGGATATAATTTGTTTATGTCTGAAGACTGGGACATATTTAAAGTAGATAACCTATCGTGAGTGGCATAATAATAGAAAATAAAATAAAGTAGAGAATTCCTTCTGAAATTATTTAATTTTATCCAATCTTTAATCTATCCATTCTGATAGACATCTTTCTTCTTGATAAAAGGGACTATGAATAGTTATTTTTTTCCATCTCTCTCCATAAGCATTGGGATTACCTTTCTTTGTTCTTATGGCTCTAAAAACAGTCTTTTAAAAAAGTACCTCCTAGGCCAGGCACAGGGGTTCACACCTATAATCCCAACCCTTTGGGAGGCTGAGGTGGGAGGATTGCTTGAGGCCAGGAGTTCAAGACCAGCCTGGGCAACACAGCAAGACCTCATCTCTATAAAAAAATGAAAAAATTAGCCAGGTATGGTGGCACATGCCTATAGTCCCAGCTACTCAGGAGGCTGAGGCAGGTGGATGGCTAGAACCCAGGAGTCTGAGGTTGTAATGAACTATGTTGATGCCACTGCACTCTAGTCTGGGCAATAGAGAGAGACCCTGTCTCAAAAAAAAAAAAAAAAAAAAAAGGTACCTCCTAATCCTCTTGAGCCACATCTTCTTTAAATATTGCCAGCTGTGGGCTGTCTATTTCTAAATTCTAGTGTATATGGTCTGATGATGGCCAATTTTTCCTTCTTCCACAATTATGAATTCTATGGTATCTTTTTCTCTGCCCCTTCCCCACGTTTCCTTCCATTTCCACATTATAATCAGTTCTTTCATGAAATACATACTTGCCAGGCAGTGCTGCAAAGAAACGGAGAACACAGATTTTCGGAGTCAGGCAGATTAAGCTCGTATCTCAGCCCTATCATTTATTAGTATGACCTAGCAAATTCCTTAAGAACTCTCTGTCTTTTTCCCATCTGTAAAATGAGGATATCAACACTATATTTTACGGTTGTTCTGAAAATTGAGACAAAATATGTAAAGTGCCTAGCAATAGTGGTTACTCTAAAATACCACATATTAGTAATGTATTTAAGTAATTTCAAAAGTTTGGAATTAACAGCCTCCCTCATTGCTTCGTATACATTCTAAAAATAAAACTTCTAGCAAAATAAAGTCCTAAGACAATTTTAAAAAATCGTCTTCTTAGCAGAATGAGATTTACAACCAGTAGTCAGAAAAGAGAAGAAATTCTTAATTACATCTGCATACCTGTCCTTACGCCTATTTTGTAATCTATATCAGGAATGTACTTATATCACACGACCTGCCCCAACTGTTTATTTCCACTAACAAAACCAACTGAAACAAAATTAAATAAAATGGCTATGATTTCCTGTAATAAACCTTTTATTTTTCGAAATTCAGGAAGACAAAAAGTAAGTAAATGATAAAGTCCAGCTCAAAATGAATTTTCTGCCAAACTCCTTATATGCCTCTACTGTGTGAAACAGGAACTTCATAATAAACTTACTCTTCCTAAACACTTAAGTTACCAGGAGACATCACAGTAAATCATAGTGAAATTCTTCACTTTCAGCACTACTCATGTGGAAAGCATCCCACTGCACCTGTATTTCCAAACCCAGCTGCTAAGAACTATTGGTAGAGAAAAGCTCCATTAAATACACATTGTAAACAGTTTGGCCAAATTATTACGACACCTGGGAGAGATTTCAAATACTACAGAAAAAGATTACAACTTTCTTTTTAAAAAATGAGAATAACATCCAGAATGAGAACTTGAAGCAATGCAATTTTCCAATCTTCCCTTAACGGATCATGAAAAGTAGGCAGCAGCACTATATAAAAGGTACAGATACTCAAAGAAGTATCTATCAGTATGAAATCAACAAAGACAGAGCTATTATACACAAAGCAATACATTCATTTTAAAGATATGATTGCATATAAAACAATAATGCCTGGATTACAATACAAATTCAATACATTTTAGCTATTATTAACCTTATTATTATCTTTATCAAAGGTGGGGATTCCTGGGCAATGTTGAATATTTTCTCAGTGAAATATGAAATATCTATTAGGCTTTGAGAATGATAGCTACATTTTCAGTCATTTTCTGTCCCAAGTATCAAATAAGATGCCTTATTTGAGATGGCACAGGTAAAGAAAGAGGTGAAAGTCAAGTTTCTTCATGTAAATTACAGACTCCAGCATTGGAATCCTCTAAATGAGCTGGTTGGTTTTCATCTCAGTCTTAAATACTATTGAATTTATGCAAATACAGAGGATTGGTATACTACTGTTCCGCAAAACACTCAAACAAAGCAGCCCAAATCACTTAGGCCGGGTGCAGTGGCTCATGCCACCTAGCACTCAGGGAGGCCAAGGCAGGAGAATTGCTTGAGCTCAGGAGTTCGAGACCAGCCTGAGCAAGAGGGAGACCTCATTTCTACTAAAAACAGAAAAATCAGCCAGGGGCAGTGGCACATGCCTATAGTCCCAGGTATTTGGGAGGCTGAGGCAGAAGGATCGCTTCAGCCCAGGAGTTTGAGGTTGCAGTGAGCTACAACGACACCACTGCACTCCACCTGAGGCAACAGAGCAAGACTCTTGTCTGGAAAAGGGGGAAAATGAAGAAATGTAGTTAGATAATTTCTTGAATCATCTAAGATGCTTTTGTTAAAACATTTAAAACACTCAGAAATAAAACAGGGTGGCCAATTTTCCCCGTTGTTAGCTTCCTGATAATAAAATTTGAAATTTCCTCCATAATTCAGTAATGATGAGCCTAATGAAGATGGTACTAATCATACTAATAAAAGAGTATAAAACAAGCATAAAGAAAATTTAATGAATGTGATCAAAAAAGGTGAAAATTACAGGGTTTTTTTTTTTAATTTGCTATAACCATTTTCAGGGACCTTAATGACTTCGATGTCCTTAAGGCTCTTAACATGGCTTTACTATTGTCAGCTTTGTTAAAATTTCTGCAGAAACACATTCAGGTAAGCAGATTCAGGCTTATAGGCTTTCTATTAATTTACAAGACTAACAATTTCTTCATTTACGTCTTCTAAAGGGAAACAATTGTATAAAAGATGGACAAACATATTTTATGACCTCTGAGACAAGATTTACAAAAAGAAAAGTTCTCAAGTATTATGTACTTAAAAGGAACAGAAAAGAGACAATAACAAATTGAGAGAGATGAAAAGACAAATTTACTGATGTCACCTTTACCAAAAGCTTTTACTGTAAAGCTAAGATACTATTGAGAGACACTACCTCATAGCAAATTAGATGATAAAAAGATTGAAGTTACTGAAACTAAATTTCCTGGAACATGATAAAGCAATAAAGGTGATTTAGGCTGTATTTCACAGCTACTACATGGCTACAGAGAAAATCTTAAAAATATATATATGTATACATGTATAATCTAAAATTACCAAGACAGATAAGTGTTATTACTCTAGTCAAAACATATCACAAATCATAACCTCTTATAAATATCAATTACAAAAAAAAGTTTGGTTTTTTTTTTTTTTTTTTTTGAGACAGTCTAACTCTGTTGCCTGGGCTAGAGTGCCATGGCGTCAGCCTAGCTCACAGCAACCTCAAACTCCTTGGCTTAAGCGATCCTCCTGCCTCAGCCTCCTGAGTAGCTGGGACTACAGGCATACGCCACCATGCCTGGCTAACTTTTTCTATTTTTAGTAAAGACGGGGTCTCACTCTTCCTCAGGCTGGTCTCAAACTCCTGACCTCAAGCAATCCTCCGGCCTCGGCCTCCCAGAGTGCTAGGATTATAGGCCACTTTGCCCGCTTCCCCCTTCCCCCTGCAAAAAAGATGTATCTGCAAGTATTAGACTATATTATGTATTTGTTTAATAAAATAGCTCTTTAAAATTTTAGAACAGTTCTATTACATTAAAGCTTTTGTTTTAATGATCAAAATATTTTATTTCAATTCATTATTCTAATTCATAAACATTTACTCTAGAAAGAAACAAATTACCAAAAGCGTTATCCTTTTTTTTCTCTTCAACTATTCACTTCATCGGCACAAATATTTTCCTAATGACAACAGAAAGTTATTTCTGAGCACAAATTTGGTGCACAAAGAGATCTTTCACTTAACTAAAGATTCCTATAAGGCAACACATTTCACATTTGTAGAAAAACCGTTGCACCAGAAGGGCCAACACCCAAAAGCCAAATAAAGAAATAAAAATCAGAACAAAATATACTTTCTTTTTCAGACCACAAAATACCAGGGATGTTTCTTCAAATAATGTTCCTAAAATTAAAGATTTTCCAAAATTCCAAATAAAATTTAGAAGAGTTGAAAATTTACTTAATAACCAAGTATGCTGAGCTCTCATTTCATGTGTACTAATATTTTTAAAGCCCAATAAATATATATCCTTAAAAATTGAACTAAATTTCACATTTTAAAAAATTAGGATTTCAAACCCTTCATTTTGCATAAAGTTATATAAGATACAGATACAGTTTATAATCTATCTACTTTGAACCAAAAATACCTTCTAAAATATAAACACATAACTTTATTTTGATGCACAAAACTTAGAATTTCAGATTGCTGAAGTGAATTTATTTTTCAAAGCACAAAAGTTTTTTAAGGCAGGCTTTAATTTATTTTCGATGACCGCATGTTCTATAAGGAAGTACAAGTAAAGATTTTTCATGTGTACTTCACAAAAGGGAGGAAGAGGGAAGAAAACTGATTATTTATTGTTGTGTAATTTAATCTTCAAAGAAAGATATTCCTGAGCCGCCTTTTAGTTAACAAAAATCAGGGCCCAAGAAGTGTGCTGATGTAATGCCATTATTTAGTGGCTCTGCAGGAACAGGTACCAGGGTATGTCTAACTGAAGTCACCATGCACTGCCCCTCCAGGTTAAAACACCAGATGTGACAGCTTTGTACATGTGTGTATGCCTTAAAATTTTAGAGCTTTATTACTTTTTGAAACTTTATGTGCCAAGAAAAGCTGGTGATGGGGTTGCAGGGAGGAAACTAAGAGCTTTTAAAGAAAAAAAGAACAGCAGACAGTTTCTTACCTGCTGTTTATTGCCTTTTCTTGTTAACATAACAAATGGCATCGTGTCTGCAGATTCTGCCTCTCCTTCCCCACCACCAAGTGGGGGCCCTTTCCTCAGCTGGCTTTTGAGATGCAAAGGAATAGCAACATCAAGTTGGTGCACTTTAACAGATTCGCCACTTCGTTGCTTAAAGACAGAAATGTAAAAGTATATGAACATTCTAGGATACATACGTAAATATAAACTGCGAACAATTCATTCAGTGCTGTATTTCTTAAAACACCACAATCACAAGAGCCAGAGTACTGTTTCTGAAACCCAGGTGAGACCAGGGAGCATTTCTCCCCCTGAGCTAACACCGTGACATATGACTTGGCAGGAACTATGTGACTTGGTCCAATTCAATGCTCCAGCCTCTCCCAAGCCCACAATGCTGCAGGTGCTACTAAATCTCCCTGTTCCAAAAACACACTGTGCCCTCCTATTCATCCTCATAGCCCACATCCTCCTTCATTATCCCCATCAGGTATCACGATGGCCTGTCCTCTGACTCCCCACCAGAGTGGCAGGCTTGCCACTGTGCTCCCTCGACCCAGGCTCCCTAGCAGAGCTTCAAACACAGTGGGCGCTCAGGAAGTATTCATGAGTGAATGGAATCTATAACCATTCAGATTAATTTCTTGGTTGGTAATATCAATTATTTTTAACATTTACACTGAACTTTTCAACCAATTAATTAAATGAAACTTCCCTGAGGATTATCATGTACTATAGGCTTAGACACAGTAATATTAAAAAGACATAATCTCTACCCTCAAAGAGCTCATAAACTTGCTAAGACAGATATATAAATAAATTATGATACATCTGAGGTGCACATCACCTGTGTAGGCATGCAGTGACTGACTGTGCTCAGCTGGGAGTAGGTGGGCACTGAGATTTCATGGAAGGCTGAATAGAAACGGGCCACTTGAGAATGTTAAAGAAGTCACATGACTTCTTCCAAGCAGATGGTGAAGAGCATTTGGGGAATGCGGGGGGAATTTAGCAGGGTAAGAACAGGTGCAAAAGCAAGGACATGAAACGGCATGCTGCATTTAGGGAACTGGAAATAACTGTCTACGTCTGATGAATGGAGCAGGAAAGAGGGGAGCGCCGAATATGGCTCCTCGAAGCCAGGCAAGTAATGCTGAAAGGCCCTGAAGGTTTTAAAATTGCTCTACCACCATTTAAAGTCTTTTGATATAGGCCTCATATATTCAAGAGATTTGCAAATCAAGCAAAGTGGATGTTTTATTGTTTTTGTTTTTTAAGCTACAATTTATTAGAATCTGCTTGAAGTCTTCTCAGGTTCATAGGTTTATAAAGACTTTTTACTTTTACTGAAAATTTGGAAGAATCAATCGTATTAGATGAATCGATTTATTGTTTTTTGATGATTATAAAATTAACATATACTCTTCATAAAATATTTAAATACAAAAATGTATTAATTAATGTATCCACACTAATTCCTCCAGCTAACTCTCTTCCCTACCCCAAGATGCAACAACTGTTAACAATGGAAGATGTTCTTCCAGATCTTTTCTTGCACATATTAAAATACACAAATAAACCCAATCAACCACTCAGCACATTGTTCTATACTAAATATATATTTTTTTCTGTTTAATCCTATATTTTGGGCATATTTCTATTTGAGGATAAACAGAGCTGATTATATGGACATGTTCTTTTTATTTAATTGATCCCTTTTGATAGACAAGTAAGACTTTTTCCTATTACAAACAATGATTACAAACAATGGCACACCCATTTGACAGGTTTACTAAATTTTCCTCCAAAAAAGCTGGACTGATTCACATTTACCAAACACAGATGGTGACCCACAGAGAACCACACTGGATATTATCACTGTGTAAACCTTAATATCTGATAAATGGGAAAAGCTCATACTAATTTGCATATATTTTGGTTACTAGTGAACTTTGCAATGACTTTGCCTATTATCAGGCAAAAAAAAAAAATGGGGTCATTCACATTTTCTCATTGGTTTGCTATAGCCCTTTGTTGTATAGAATATAATAAATATTTTTTTCCTGGTCTGTCATTTCTTCAAGTTTCTTATGGCATTCTGTGCTGGAAGGCAATGCATAGCAAAATGTTTGGGAACAGATTCCACCGCTTACTAGCCATGTGGCCTCCAGAAAGTTTGTCTCTCCAAGTCTGTTTCTTTACCTATGAAATGGGAATATTAGCAGTATGTGACAGCACTGTGTGAAGAACAGAGGTAAAGTACTTCATGTGCTTTATTAAGCACCAGCTTAATAAAGTCCAGCTTTACTTTTGTTTGTTGACTATTTTTCCCCAACTGATTCAAAAATGTTATCTTTGCCATATTATTAGATTCCCAGGTTTTGGGTATATTCTAAGGACAGAAAAAAACAATTACCCCAAATTACGGTGATATTTTACAAACTGCTAGATGGAGCTTTTTATAAAACACAGTTTATTAATGTCAAGAATACATTAAAAAATTAACACATCTTGAAACATTAAATAACTGATATTTCTCTATTTACATACAAGCTAGTCAAATAATAAATCGAATGCAAGAATTTACTAAATTAAATTTCCCCTAATGTTTATTTTCTGCAGTTTGGCTCGTAAATAAGCTGCAAGAAAAAAGTCTTAGAAGTAAAGAGATGACTTAAGAGAGAAAAGGTGAAGACTGGCATAATGAAATTACTCTGTTCCAAGTCTTATTTTTGCAGCATTTCCCTCAACTCTACCTCAAAGAAATGTGCAAATCAGCATGTGGGATGCAAGGAGTAGCAGCCGCAAGCTGTACGCATGAGGAAAAGCTGCTGCAGAAGCAGACATTTAGACAGTGGAGACCCTCACATTAATCAGAATTTAACATACTACAGTGCTTTGTATTGAGAAGATTCTTTGGAATAGAGCAAGATTTAATACCTGAAGATTTTCTAGCATCATTTTATCCAGGGCTTGAATGAAGTCCTCATCTTCTACACAAGGTATGTGCTTAAGTCCGCCGCCTTTAATCATTACCTCCTTATTAGGACAGAATAAAAACAACAAAATCAGACCAGAAATTTTAACTGTTTTGTATGGCAAAGCCTTTTTGTATTGAGAACTTGTTTGACATAACTCAATAAGTGAGTAAAAATAACATTATTAAATGTTAAAATAACTTCTTAATGAAGAAAATGGTTAGGAAAACAAACTGAAAATGAGTTTCCAAAGAAATATTTTTCAAATCACGAAAAGAAATTAAACTGCAGTGGCTAAAATTCAAATACTGTAAAAATGTTGCATAACTTCAAAAAGTAAATTTTTCAGCCCTACGTACGGTATTCTCTTCATCGGTTTCATTCTCCTTGTTGGAATCTGTAAGGTAATCTGTATTCTCCTCTTCTTCTTCCTCTCCCTCATCATCATCATTATCAGAACCCTCCTGAAAGTATTTAACATCAGAAAATTAAAACACTGGAAAGGGTTACCACACTTTACATGCCTTACAAAGGTGTTAAAACTTCCATATAATTGCTTATTATTCTCAAGTGTCAGCCCTTTCTGTAGTCTGCTTCCAATGGGAGGGCAAAGTCAGCTGGCAATAGTTACTACAAACCTGTAGCTGAAAACCCATCTCAGTACCTTCTACTTATCTAATAACAGAGATCTGTGGTAGAAACTCTTCCTTGAATTCCAAAAGGAATGAGTTTCCTGAACATTTTCTATTTGTCTCCTCTGAAACTAATATCAAGAGACTGAATTTCTCACAGTTCTTTAATACCTTGCATTTGGAAAACTCTGCAATGGAAATGAACATAAAATTCAAATTTAACATCATTACCAGCTAAAAGCAATGGCATAGCGTTACATTTTATAAAGCACTTCAGTTTCGAAGGTGGTCTCACATACTTCATTTTGTTTGCTCTATCCAATTCTGAAGATGGAAGGATAAGCTTTATTGTCCCCATTTTAGACAGGAAAAAACTGGGGCTCTGAAAAGTTAAGTGACTTGCCCAAGGACACCCTGCTATTAGGCAGAGGAGCTAGCCGTTCTGCTGCTTTAACTAGTGGCTTTCAAGCACTATATCCCCCAATCCTCCCCGTCAGTCACTGCCTCACCTTCCTGCAGTCACCTGAAATCCCTTTTTAAATATAAGATAGAGCAGTACCCTGATGGATTTTTGAAGGGCTAACACACACACACAGTGGAGCTCCACCAAACCCAGCTTGCTCCTCACTGTGCCAAGATGACTGAGACATACCCAAAACAAATTATTTAAATTTGTTACATTATCTTTAATAGATGTAGTAATTATTAATAATTCCAAAACCCCAACAGTGTATTACTACTCACTATAGACAGCTGAAAATTTAGAGTTCCTAAAATATGAACATTTCAAAAAAAAGGGACACAAATAATCTTTTTCTCTAAATGCATTAACTTCTTTTTGAAGTAATTTTATAATTCAAAATTAAATTTGCAATAGAGATTGCTCTTAAATTTGCCCTTGAAAAAATCAATTATTTCTTAACACTCAAAAGACACTTTCTATTCACAAACTAAACTAAGCTGAAATGCATTAACCATCCCAACCTTTAAGTTTTATATTACTCAGGCAATGTAAAATGCACTAATTTTTCAAATTAAAACGTTGAACCAGAATTCTGTCCTAATCCCACTGTACACTGATACAGTAATGGATGGAATTAAGAAGCGGTCATCAATGGACCACAAAATCTAAGCTGGCTGGGACAGCGGGCTATAGAAAGCATAGCATAAGGCAAATGGCCCGAGGTCAAATACTGGCTCTGCCACCTACTACTCTGAGATCTTAGGCAAATTATTTAATCCATCCCTGCCTTAGTTTCTCACCTACCTCATGGGTGGTACGAAAAATGGTACACTATAAACACAGTGCTTAGGACAATGGTCAGGAATAACAGATGCTCAGTAAATGACTACTACTGCTATTGTAATAATATTAATCTTGTACTTTCTGTTGATAAATTATACAAATGCTGCAGAAAATCAGTTTTAGCATAAGAGCATTTACTTTAAACAGTTATCTTTAACTTACACAGCTGATCTTTAGGAGAAAATATTCTGGCAGTTGGGTTGCTAAAAATAACTTTAAAAAGTCATATAAAGTTTTAAAAAGTTGAGGACCAAGATGAAAACAGAATAGCAGATTTTTAAGAGTTGAATTTTAGCCCTTTTCTTTCTAATAGTTGTAGACTATCCATTACTCTTAATACTTTATAATCAATGCATCTTCTTTAATAAATTTCTCCTGCTTATGTTTGGTGGGTAATCATGGGAAACAGTAGTCTTGGGCGAGAGGAAAAGTGAACTTCATTTCTCTTAAAGGAAACCACACCTCTGACTCCTCCTAGATACGTGCATAGATATCATCCCCTGAACATTTTATTTGCATTTCTACTCGGCAAACACACTGCATCATGTACAACATTCACTCTCAAAATGGAAAAGCAAGCAATGGTTAAAAAATGATACAGCTGTAAAAATTTCAAAGCTCAAGTTTGAAAAGAAGAAAATGCATTTAAAAAATATAGCACGACTCTTCAAATGAGAAATTAATGTCACATTTACCAAGGATGTTGGATTTATTAGATACTGTTTATCTAATCAGTGCAGTAGCAAAACCCAAAGACAACCATAAGATTAGCCTGAAAATATGAAATGGAAATACTTTCTCGTTTCCTTTTATTGTTATATTTAACAAGCCAACTCATATTACTGAATGTTTCTATAGCAACCTCACTTTGAAAATAAGCAATATAATGTCCACCTATCATACTGAGAAGAATTACAGAAACAGGCCGGGAGTGGTGGCTCACACCTATAATCCTAGCACTTGGTGAGGCCAAGGCAGGGTGATCCCTTGAGACAGGGAGTTCAAGACTAGCCTGAGCAAAAGAGAGACCCCATCTCTACAAAAAACAGAAAAATCAGCCAGGTGTGGTGGCCTGTGCCTGTAGTCTCAACTACTTGGGAGGCTGAGGCTGCAGTGAGCTGTGATGATGCCACTGCACTCTAGTCAGGGCAACAGAGCAAGACTCTGTCTCAAAAAAAGAAAAAAAAAATTACAGAAACATATTGCAGTTCTAAATTTTTATTAAGTTGTTTATATCTACTTTAAGGGATTTCTAAGGTTGTAAAGAGAAAGTGGTAGCAACTAACATAAATACTGAAGGGTGCCTTTCCACTGCCTGTAAATACCAGCCAATTATAAAACGATACATTATTGTCTTTGTTGCCTTTTCATAATCATTCGTTTTTAACTAACAGCAAAGATATTCATTATTTAGTCAAATCATATCAAATATTCAATAACAGTTACAAACCTTGAGGGCTAAAGGAAACACAGTTTTAAGAATTTTTACTTCTAAATGTAGAAAAATTTACTTACCTAAAATTACTTGATCCTTTTTAATTCTAAATGGAGCTTTTAAAAACTCCAGGTTAAGAATCTTATGAATGATATCAATTAACATTCCTTTAAACATTAAACAACCTACATTCTCTAAACATTTACATTCCATTTACTCAAATAAACCAAAATTTTAAAACTGAAGTTCAATTTCCCCAAAACATTTAAATATTGATTATAAATTTAAACTTTTTAAAATATTTAATTAAAATCATAATTCCAGGGAAGAAGTACTGATTTCATGGTTTAAATTTTATTTTCTTTAGTATTCTATTCCTCCTCATTCATCCTACTTTTTTTTTAAACTTTCTTGTTTTGTTTTTTTCTGTATTCCTAGTAACCCATTTTCCAATCTATCTCCAGATTATGAAGCAAATCAAAGACATCCTTCCATTTTGATGGAGCCCCTACCCTCACTTTTTATTTTAGAGATGAGGTCTTGCTATGTTGTCCAGGCTGACCCAAACTCCTAGACTCAAGTGATCCTCCCTCCTCAGCCTCTGTGTAGCTAGGACTATAGGCACGTACCATCACACCCAGCTTGATCAAACTTTTAAACTTAAGCAGGTTTGGAAGAAAACACTAAAGAACTAAAGCTATTAGTTTGAACCATATGCAAATGACATTTTGGTAAATCAAAAATGGTGTTAAGAACAATTTCATATGATTTAGCCTAATAGAGTCATAGAAACACAAAGGGCTTGACAATTATCATGGTACACAATGAATTTCAGATTTCAAATATCATTAGATCTGGGAAAAATAAAGCAAAGTTCATTAATATCTAGCCAGTAATTTTGTTTTTAAGAGCGTAAAACCTGTAGGTTAAAAAGTCCATATTTAACAGTGAGATTAAGATACACAGGAAATCAATTTCTTTCTTCATATTGCTTATATTAAATTAAAATGCTATGATCAGTATTTTACTACTTTCTTTAAAAATCCTTAAGAGATTTTATAACAGAAATATACTACTAGTTACGTTTACTGTAATACAATTGAGGAGGAGTTCTTATGTATTAAAAAAAACTTGGTTCGTATAATCAAAATACTCTTATACAAATGTACCTATTTGCTATAAATAAAAGTCATCACCTCTTCCTCTGGCTCATTTACTTCACTTTCATTTCCAGATTGTTCTTCTGTCTCAGCTCCCCGTTCTTCTTCTTCTTCATCCTCTTCAAGATTTTCTCCTTCTGTCATAGAATCTTTTGAATCTTTGTCATTTACCAGGCCTTGAAACGAGAAAATGGAAAAATACATTAGAAACAGATAAAGGCTAGTTTTCTATATTATACCACTTCATTTAAGAGTGTATATTAAGTAAAATAATTCAGCAGCCATTTCCTCAGAACAATGGTAAATAGAAGAACAGAACTGAAAACTCTTGTGAGAAACATTTTTGTTTTGTTTCCATTAACAGGTATTGTGAGAAACATTTTTAAAGCTAAATGTGTAGACCTTTGTTTCAATAAGGGAGTACTGACGCATTTCTTAACCACTACCAAAAAGGGAGGAAAAAAAATTGTGTGTGTGCGCGTGTCCTTTTTCTTTTTTTTCTTAGAGCTTCAAGGTTTTGGATTATCCTGTTTATCTCAGTCTCAGATGAGCAAAAGCAAAAAGCAACAGCACATAAGGTGCAGTGTCAGCCACATGTAAGATACAACCTCAGCCACGCTCCTTACCAAACGCTATTTCAAGAATCTCTAAAATCTCAAAGACATAAAATAATGTCACTTTAAAAAAAAATAATGTCACTTTAATGGAGAAATCACATTTGGTTATCAACTTATTTGCAAATTAGGACTGAGGAAAGGGGGCAAAAAGACATAGCAGCTTTGCCACCATAGAGAATACGTTTCCCCACTTCAATAATGGCATTCTCCTCCTAAGGGAACTAACTCCCTGGCTTGAATCTGCTTTCACCTCCTGTGTCCATCCCACATTTCACTCCCTAGTCATTCCTATTAGTGTGAGTTCCAGTCTACCCTCTCTACTTTCAAGAGGTGCATAACATGGCCTCACGAGGTCTATTTCCCACTTCTCTCTCCTAAGCCTCCGCCTAGTCGGGTCAGACTCTTCCTGTCACAGAGCACACTGCCTTGAGACCCTGCTCATTCAATACCCTTTTCAACAGAGAATACCCTTCAGTAAGTACTTCCAAATCCCATCCTTTCTTCAAGTTTTACTTCCTGCATAAACTATCAATGAGCACTTCAATCTATCTATTACTTTTTCTCCTGCTTGCTCCTAAAGCACATGGAGAATTTATCATAGCACTTTACATCTGATGATATACCATCTTACTGTCTTTCTAATGATTTCATAAATGTTACAACAGAGTATAAGACTCTTGAGGACAAAGAACTTGTTTTACATGTTCAAAACTTGAGAGGCCATACATTAATAAATATACAGTAGGTGTTAAGTAAACACTTGTTTATTCACAGAATCTTAGAGGATTAGAGCAGGAAGAAACTTAAGTAGTGATATGATTTAACCATTTTATTTCATGAATGCTGGAGCCCAGAGGTTGAATAACCAGGTCAATCAATAAAAATAAAAATTTACTACAGTGTCATAAGTCTAAGCAACTGATTAAGAACTGAAAAAAATACGGATATATGGAATCATTAAAGCAGGTATGTTCAAGTTTAGGGGGAAAAAAACAGAAGATGAATGAAGCCCAGAGACATTCATTTAAAAAGGAAAATAATAACTGGGGGGAAAAAGCTGGTGTCTCAGATTGAGATTCTATTGATCTGTATATTTTCTGCTTATCACTTAATAGTTTTTATAGCTGTAAGTAATAGATTTTATTCATTTATTTATTCATTTATATAAACTTAAAAAAGCAAAACATTGGATTGTTGACTTGTCTGTCAAAGGCAAAAATATGAAGTCAGGACTGTATAAACCTAAGCATTCTCAGTGAAAGTATCACAGTGGTAATAAACTCGTGAAGCATGAAACTCCATTACACCTTTGTTATGGTGTAATATGGATAACCAAATGAATAACCACATGGATAACCAAATACAAAATGCAGACAGCAAAATTTAAAATATTAACATGTTAGAAGTGTACTTAGGGACCAAAATAAAATGCTGTTTTCTTTTAATCTGAGCTGCTTGGTGCCCTGGTTTTCCTGCTCATAACAGAGATGGTTAACAATGGTAATATCTTTTTTCAGATTATTTTAATTTATATTTCTCTGTTTATTAGAGATAATGAACATTTTCCCCACATAGTCAGAAAGAGCATGGTATTTGAATTCTGTCTTGAACCTACGTTAACCTAGGGTATTAATTTGTGCTTTATCTAACTCACTTGTCAAATGTGAGTAACATCACCTCTATCATTCTGACAAACACAGCACTCAATCAGAACGCCAGCTCTTTCCTGCCTTCCCTTATTTAATTATGTCATGCTCATTTATCTACTGGGGTGTTCTAGTTTATTATCAATTTGCCTGTGCTCTTTATACAAGTGATAATAATCTAGCACCGAAACTATTTTCTTTTTAGTTATTTCCCACCGTATGAAAGTTTTAAACACCTGAATCTGTCTACTTACATGTGCTTTCTTCTATGATTTTAAAATTTAGCAACATGAACACTTCTCCAAATATTTGATGAATAACCAGATCTATTTTTTTTTTTTTTTTGAGACAGAGTCTCACTCTGTTGCCCGGGTTAGAGTGCTGTGTCATCAGCCTAGCTCACAGCAACCTCAAACCCCTGGGCTCAAGCAATCCTTCTGCCTCAGCCTCTCAAGTAGCTGGGACTACAGACATGCGCCACCATTCCTGGCTAATTTTTTCTATATATTTTTAGTTGGCCAATTAATTTATTTCTATTTTTAGTAGAAATGGGGTCTCGCTCTTGCTCAGGCTGGTCTCAAACTCGTGAGCTCAAACGATCCCACCTCGGCCTCCCAGAGAGCTAGGATTACAGGCGTGAGCCACCGCACCCAGCCCAGATCTATTTTTAACCTTTGAAAAATATTTAACTCTTTATCTGGAGTTTGATGATATCAGATGTGGCTCTATTTTAATTTTCCCCCAAATGCTAATTTATTGTCAGCCTATTTTTAAGAGTCCTCATTCATCATACACCAAATCGCTTCTAATTTAATTGGAACTACTTCTGGCCTTCTATTCTATTGAATTTATTTCTAATTTATGAAATAAATTCTTTTGTTTTAAAATGTGAATTTTTTCCATATGAATTTTTTTCCATTTTTACTTCTCTCATTATAATCCCTTATAATTATAATTCTATCTAGAACTTCCAAAGCAGAATTAAATAATATTGCATATGACTATTTTGGTTTTCTTAAATTTTAAAAAACTTCTGAGCAAGTAATTCTATCTGAATCAGAGGTACACTTAAAACTAACACAAGAATGTTATTTACAGTGGTGTAAAACTGCAAACAACCTTAGAGTCAAAGACACGGTTAAATAAATTATGGCACATTCAAACAAAGGAATACTGCCAATTAATAAACAAACAAAAGATTTAAAAGTGTATTTAATGTCAGGAAAAAATTTCATAATATATTAAGTGGAACCAATCCAGTTATGAAACTGCAAACACAAATGAAAAAAATTTAAAAGGCTAGAATATTTATCTAAATATTAAGACATGATTATCCTTCTGCACCGATACAGGTGATTTTGTTTTCTTGGCATTTTTCAAAATTACTGTCATGAACATTATTTTTAAAAATATTAAAAATGATTTTTGAAATGCAAAGGAATGATTTTAGTGTTTTCCCATTAAATATTATGTTAGCACTGGTTTACCACAAAACTGAGACCATGAATTTGCAGGTGTTTGAAAACAAACAAAAAACTACCAAAGGCAAAATACTATGTTATCTTACTGTTTTATCAATAGAAAATTGACTTAGTATCAATTTTTATGCATACATTTTCTTCCTAATGTTTACACTCTAAAGCCAGCAGGAACACGGAGACGACTTGGGAGAACACTGATTGCGGTTGCCACCATCTTCAGAGTTTCGCTCATAAACCGTCATCTATTCTTCCCTCCCCATATTCTAAATGAGGACAGACTCCTCAAAAGAAGCCTGAAGACCTTTAATTTAACCCTTTGATCTACAAAATACAAAGCACAACTGTTCTCTTTACTGCCACAGAATATTCGTGTCACCACATTAACATTTACTTGTGCCCACTATATAGAGAACAAGGCTAAGACTTAACAACTTCAAAGCAACAAAGTAAAATAAGTAAGGTGATAAATACTTTGCTTGAAATGATCATTTATTCACTTAGAAATCTGGAAAGGAAAAGAAAATAAGTAACTTGGGATAAGGTTCAAAGAATAAGAACCATGTATGCGTTAATGGTGAGTAGCAGGAAAAGTTAATATTTGGCACAATCAGGAGTAGCACCTTTAAAAATAATGCTCAAATCACAATAACCACATTCTCCAAAAGAGGATTTACCTTTGGAGAAAGCAATCCTATTAAAATGCTGAATATATGAAAATACAGTTTTACAGGAAAAAACCCACAAAATGCCTTCACTATGAAAAGGAGTTCTTCAGATGTGCAATATGTGGTAAATTTATACAATCTGTATAACCGGTGATGGTAGAGATGCACTAATGACAGACATGAACGTACCAAGTACTAGTGGAAATAAAATACTAACTTAATAGTCTCAAAACGTGTCACTTTGAAATGACTCCAATAAAACAGGCTAAGAACTATGAGCAAGCAGACCAAATTAGTATTGCTACAGCCTTCACCAGTGATTTCTATTGACAAAGCCAATGGGTTCCTACAGTCCCTAGTGGGAGCTGTTCAAGAGCTAACCTTCTCCCAGAACGAACACAGAAGGATGCTGAGAAAGTATACAGATACCTCTGAAGTAGCAAATTTCCTCTAATCCTTAACTCTGCCAGTGAATAAGGTCTGAAATTCTGGAGTTTGTATGCCTGCACTTTCTTAGGAAATATGTCTCTTGAAAATATATACTGTATAAATAAGAAATGCTCGAATCAAAAGTAGATTTTATATTAGCAACTGAAAATTCTATCAAGAGAGGTTGACAAGACTGTGTTTTTCCATCACTCGGACTTGCTTCAAGTCCTGAGTGATTTTTTCCTCCGACTGGAGATTACTTAATGAAATCAAGTATGCCACACAGGTCTTACCTAACACTTTTATGTAACACTCAATATCACAAATACAAAGTATGCAACATAAACTCCGACTGATAACATCATAAAGCAAATTCTAGAAACAATCTGCCAAACATCACCTTCTCTCTATGATTAATTGCTTACCTAGTTTTATTAAGAATTCTTGCTCCAAGTCTTGCACCTGCCTGATGGATTCTTCCAGAGAATTACAGAGTTTGATCTTTGGTCTTAGCAGTTCTAGTGTATCACTGATCATGTAATCTATATCAATAGGAAATGGATGGTCTTTTGTCCAAACCTCCAAACTTTTCTTCCACCAAACATAACGCTGATAACACACGAAAAATAAATTTAGCTATAAGAACTTAGTAACAAAAACATTTTAAAATAAATTTTATTGTCATGTTACCTAGTTATAATAACTAAACTAAAAGGTTAAACAAGATACCATTTCTATTAATGGTCAACGGCAACAATTCTAATCCAATTATTTCCCTCTATACAGTTTTTGAGCTAGTTCGTAGCTTTATCATTACCTTTTTATTGTAACTATCACAGTATTTTTAAAGGCAAGGAAAAATTAAAAATAAAATACCAAATACATTTTCAAGTACTCTGAAACAAGGCAGAAACCCACACCCACAGCCCAAATGGAGTTTACATATTTAATTTTACAAAAATAACCAGATTCAAAGCCAAAGTTTTGATAAACTTTTTTTACTTTCTCTGAGCTACCTACTTTGATTTTTTTAAGAACCAATTAAAGTATCTGAAGATACGATTTTTGAAATATATAAATATTCCCAACCATCCACAAGCATTTAGTAAACATCTACTGTGTATATGGCACTGTGTGGACACTTTCCCTCTCTACTCCTAGCCTGGTTCACTCCATTTATTAATACTTTGTACTTGGTCTAATTCCTTAATTTATACTAACTAAAAGCACAACCCAAGAATTTACTAGTGTATGAGGAAGAGATATTTCTCTGGGTGTTTTCTCAACAATATCCCCAGGTGATATGCATGCACATTAAAATCCAGAAGTACTGCTCCAGGCTACCCTTTCTACCTGGCCTTCCAATACTTAACTGTACACTCCAAACCAAGGCAGCACACACTGACCTCGTCTCCTAGGCCTGCCCTCCATTCCCTAGGCAGATCTCTGCTATGAGTTTCTGTCTGTTAATCAACCTGGAAAATATTTTTGTCTCTTTCTGCTCCTGGATATTTCTGAGTGAGTCTTTTCTCTCTGCCTGGGATGTCAAGAGTGAATCCAAATAAGGATTCTCTTCTGAAAGAAATTCTACTTTAGATGTTGGTATAGCTGCCATGTTGCAGCAAAACTGTGGTTTTTTAAATGCAGTTTCCAACTTAAGACAGTCCTTACATACAAGAAATCTGATCCTCTAATCTCCAAACCCCTCTCCCCACTTTTTGCTCATCAATTCAGAAAGTGAGTAGTAAGTTGTCCTCCATTGCGAAGGTTTGGTAGGAGAAAGTTTACAAACTATAATTCCCTAAGAATATTCATCCCCACTTAACACTAGCCAATATGTGGATGTATTTTTGGCAACTCAAATTGTTAATATTAAATTTATTTTCTTCATTAATGGGTAAATGAAAGTCCTAACAACTGATTATACAGAATCAAATGGTACTACTGGTACTTCATTCATTAACATCTGAAGCACCTGATAGCAAGCTGTTCACTAATCAACACTTAAAGCATTGTATTTTATGGGAAATAGTAATTGGACTTCAACTAATTAACCTACAAGTTAACTTTTAGAATACAAACTTTACAGAAGTTATAGGATTGCCTCTGCATTTGTATCTGAATTTAATCTATGCTGTACCTGTTCTAAATCGCAAGTTTATATAATTAACCAAAATTAAGATATGGAAAGCACAACCAAAGAGTTTATGAATAAATGAATATTTCTTTGTGTTAAAAATCACATATTTTCTCCAGAAGTGATAAGTTTCTCTCTCTCTCTCTCCCAACAAAAAAATTAGAACTTTTAGAAACAAGAGTTTTGGACATAAGCTAGAATACAGATGAGAAGAATGTTATCCATGTATAAAAATCGTAAGTAACTTAATAAATTACTATAAATATAATAATTCATAAATTACTGTAAAAAATTCATAAGCTTTACCAAAATAATTCCCAAAATTAATGATCAATTATCAATGATGAAAGCTATAAGAAATTAAAATGTTTATATAATAGAATCCATCGTGTATTTTTAAATCTCTAAAAGCTCCCTCACATGAAGAATATAATGTAATCATGAACATGTATGTGGTATGCAAATAGTCCTTCTTCTCTAACACTTTTATAACACATGCAATGTATTATGTGACGCTCAACAGCAATTTTCAGCTTATATATACCTGAAAATATACAAGGAAGCAGTCAAGTTTTCGTTTACTGGAACCTCTGTCAAAGTACTGGCCACAGGTATCCAAAATAGTGCATACTAGTCTAATTCTGAAAAGATGCTCAGGAGGGTCCAGTGAACTTGGAGAACCATCAGAGTTAACACCAAATGAAGTAAAAGAATAAAGAGTTCTGAAAATAACAGCCGATTCCACCATTCGGTAATTATAAAGTTCTCCTAAGAACTTGGCACTGCTGATACGCCTCTGATTAAATTTAGGTTGATTAACCTAAAAAAGAACAACAACAAAACAGGTTTTCAATAAAGAGTAGTAAATGTATTTGAAAACAGGTTAAATTCCCCTCTGTAATTTGACAATATCAATTACTGAAGGAACACTGAACGGAGAAACAACACATGATTTCTTTCCTCCTTTTCTAACAAGGTGGTCGCTGCTGGGTGTCCTAATTTTCTCTCTCTAGGAAATGGCTATCTTTAAAATGCTTGGAAAAAAAGAACATGTTAGATATTAAATCTAGGACTAAGCTATCACTAAATGAATTGCTTATAAACAGTTAAAATGTCATTCTCCTTATCAGTCCCCCATAATATATTTTGTCTGTAATTACTGAATTAAGGAAACATAAGCCTGGATTTTACACGCAGAGGAAAGTGCTTACAGGAAATTCTTATATTGTTTTCTAAGTAATAAGTTTATAGATTCTTATAACTTGAGTCTTGTGACCCTGAGATAATAAAAATTAAAATAGTTTTCCCAACTAAGCTTAACAAGGCTTGAGAAAAAGAGGCAAAAAATACTCCAGGCTGGGGTGCTGTGGCTCATGCCTCTAATCCCAGCACTCTGGGAGGCCATGGCAGAAGGATCGCTTGAGGCTAGAGTTGAACACCAACCTGGGCAACACAGTAAGACTCCACCTCTACAAAAAATGTAAAAATTAGCCAGGCGTGGTAGTGTGCACCTGTAGTCCCAGCTACTTGGGAGACTGACTTGGGAAGATCACTTGAGCCCAGGAGTTCGAGGCTGCAGTGAGCTAAGATCGTGCCACTGCACTCCAGCCTGGATGACAGAGCAAGACACAGTCTCTCTAAAAACAAACAACAACAAAAAAAGAACCAAAAAACACCAGCACTAGCCTGAGAGAAAACTGGGAAATACAATACACCACTGCTTGTTAACAAATCACTAACTCCAATGAAGTAGTAGTAAGTGACATCATATGGGGAAAAGGCAGTTTTTCGCATTATTATTTTTCGATAACAGGATTTAAAGATTATTTAAATTCTCCACAAACTCCAATTTGTTGACTTTAAAGAAAGTCTTTGTTACCTCCATTCCTAATCGAATATCTTCTAAAACTCCATCCACAACATGAATCCCAACATCCTCTTGGTAGAGCACTAGTCCTGCTAAGAGGTTGGCTACACAATGAATACTATTATATTTCACATTCCATATGTTTATCATACAACAAATAACATAGTCTTTCACTTCTTGGTCCTGCCAGGGCAACTTTCGCATCTGTCTCAAAACCTAAACAAAGAGAATTTTGTTTAAATTATTAAGATAAGCACACAACAGACTGGCAGAATAATACAGAAATTTTATTATGATATAGTCAGAGAACTTTTGAAATTAAAAATACTTTAGAGATCATCTATCAGCCTCTTCACTTCAGAAATAGCAAAAAAATGAGAATTTTTAATTATGGCAAAATTTATTCTCATTTTTCCTAAATCTTTCCATAATACTCCTAAATTTCTTAGAGTTTCCAGGTCTTCAGTCTAACTAATAGTATACAGTCATATACTCAGGTAAGAAAGAAATACCCAAGGTTTAGCAAAAATAACAAGCTCTCTTTTGTGCATCATTTGATGTAAATAATGTATTTTTTAAAATCATCAATTTCCAACAAATAAATAAAACCAATTGGTTAAAAGATCACTTAAGGTGGAGGACACTACACCAAGACTGACGTTGCATGACAACCTCAGTTCCCTTGTATGTGAAATGGGGGATAATGAAAGCACTTACACGTCATAGCTTAATTACTTTGTAAGGATTAGAGAAGTGAAAACATGTGAAGTACACAGGAAAGTATCTGGCACACTATAAATGCCCCATAAAAGTTAGCTACTACTATGTCGAAACGTCTACCAATAAGAAAATGAGCGGAGTTCTACCTATAATCAGAGTCTTTCTATTTTTATTCTGGAATAAAATGGACACTATTACAGAATGCAGATACTCATCCCTACTCTGTATTCACAACCCATCTTTCAAACATCAAACATGTTCTCGTGCCAGCTTCACTGGAAATGTCAACGTCTTCTCCACCATTAAGCCTTCTATTCTTTATAAACGTCTAGCCAACTCTAACACTGTTTTAAACAACTACTGTCTCTGACTTGGGAAGTTGGTTTCAATTTCAAAGCTGTACTATCTTTACTATCACCTTCTATCCTAAAAAGAAAAAAGTTCTGCACTGTCCTATATGTCAACTTGTAGAATTCACCAAGAAATAGTTTTTTTTTTTTGTTCAACACATCTTACTTAAAAAGATTTTAACAGGGTAAACACAATAATTAAGATATTAGGCCTGTAATCCTAGCACTCTGGGAGGCCGAGGCGGGTGGATCGCTCAAGGTCAGGAGTTCGAGACCAGCCTGAGCAAGAGCGAGACCCCGTTTCTACTATAAATAGAAAGAAATTAATTGGACAACTAAAAACATATGTAAAAAATTAGCCAGGCATGGTGGCGCATGCCTGTAGTCCCAGCTACTCGGGAGGCTGAGGCAGAAGGATCGCTTGAGCCCAGGAGTTTGAGGTTGCTGTAAGCTAGGCTGATGCCACGGCACTCTACAGCCCGGGCAACAGAGTGAGACTCTGTCTCAAAAAAAAAAAAAACAAAAAACTTTTTTAAAGGTATGAAATAAATTATGCGTATGAAATTTTTAAAAGAAATAAAGCATGAGAAACAATGTAACTTAACCCTTAGAATAGATATACATCAAATCAAAAAGCCTTCAAATTATATAAATAAGAATGTCACTTTTTCCATTGCATTTAATAATTTAATAATTACATGAAGTTTAAAGTAGAATTAAAATCCTAATCAGTAATAAATCTAATACCTTTGCTTCTTCAAGTTCCTTGTCAGCGGTATCCACCACAAAATTCTTCTCTTTTTCTAGTTGCTCTGCTAGTTGGTCAATTTTAATCAATTCTTTACAAAGATGCTCATTGTGGCTGGTTAAATCATCTACTTGACTGCTTACCACCTCCTTACTATCCAAGAGTTTCCTAACATATTCTTCCAAGCCATGATTTGTCTGTTTGAGATCTTCAATCTGTTATAATTAGAATGAAAATAATCACATTAAAAGATTTCCTTAGCTTCCTTCTAAGAGCAACTAGGTAACTGGAATCAGAAAGTGAGATTTGCTTCCCTGGCAAGGAGACTTAACTGTATACCTTTTTGTGCTTTCTGAATTTTGTACCATGTGAATGTATTACCTATTGAAAAAATATGCTAAATGAAATTCTTTAATTTTTGTAGCAATAACTTTCAAGACAATTTATAGTTTATTAAAAATAGAACTTAGTTACTATTGATGTTTAATCATACTATAGAAAAATGGCCAAATATTTATATCTGCAATAAAGAAACCATAGTTTTGAAATTAATTTTAATAGATTAGTATCAATAAGATTCTTTAGAAAGAAATTTCTAATTATTGTTATCAAAATATATTAACTCTTTAGAAAAGTCCTTTTGAACATATCAGTAACTTACTTGACTAAGCTAAATACCAAATCAATCAAGTATTTTCTGACTAATGTGGAGGATTACAGCTTTCTCCCAGCCCACTATCAAATCATCAATGGGTGAAGAAAAGGGTCTTTTCTATATTGAAGGTATCCAAATGCCTTAAAAGAAAAAAAATCATTAGACTCATTGAACAATAATTACGTCAGGAACTACATTAAATTCCAAAGATACAAAGATAGATTAGGTACCTGCCATCAGAGAATGTTTTGTTTACTTGAGGAAATACTAACACAATATGTTAAGTGCAATAACAGAAATACCTATGAGATAAAGTGGTGGCACAAATACTTTTCCATAGCACTTGCTTCTCACTGTGTATTTAACAAATATTGAGCACCTACTGTGTTCAAGACACTGTGTTGTTACCCTGTAGAAGATGCATAAAAACAGAAGTCAAGCCTCAGTCTTTTAGGAGCATCTAAAATTGCTAAATTGCTGACCTCTTACTTCTAATATTGTTCTTGCCCTGACCTGGCCCTTTTCAAACAACACTAGAGCTATCTTCTTCCAAGCTATCAAAATCAACAAAGTTGTCTTTAAAAAATATAACTTTTATCTGTAATTTATCACTATATAAGAACTATCTTGAAGGTCATGAATTATTTTTAACTAAATATGCTACAATGCCATTTATTAATTATACCCAACAAATAGCACAACAAGAGGCACAATAAGTCATTATTTTAATCCAAACTTTGCTTTGGCATTTTGTAAGGCACACTAACTTATGAGATTTAGAGGTAAAGAGTTTCAATTATCAAAACCGGGAAACAAAATATTTGAAGAATTTTAAAAAAACAAAAAGAGAAACTATAAATGTACTATTTCCTTAGTTGAATCTTTTCCCACAGCTGGCCTGAAGTTTAGCAATACCTCCTACTCTCTTCTTCTGTCTTTTTCCCATATACTGCTAAAAATTCTGCAAAAATGCAAATTTCATTTCATTCCCATAACTTCATGGTACCTCAGCACATGGAGAATAAAAGGGGAAAATGACATTTATGATCCCAATCCTACTCATTTGTCCAGCTTAACTTCTCACCATCCTCTTGAGCTCCACACATGCTTTAAGAAACAATCTCACTAACCTCATTTAAAAATTTATTTTAGGGAAGTTATTGAAAGGTTACATACAATATATCACAGAACTGTCTTTGAGAATCCTCATGGAAAACTTTGCTCAGTCCTCAATTTCAGGAAAACATACACTGCTTTTGAATACTCTAATGACCATAAGTTATTTAACCAATATTTCTTTTTGCCTTTGCCTCTAGGAATTTTAAAGCCAAATCTGCAGCCCTCTTCTAACAACTTGTACAGAAACCATGTACAATGATCTGTTTGTTATTTTCATCCCAGGCTTTCACTGTTTATTTCCCCCTACTCTGATTTCAGCTACTTTCATTTTTTTTAAACAAACTATAGGTTGCGGGGTAAACAAACAGATAAACTTCAGTTTATCTATCTACATGCTGTTTTTGTTCGTGGCTTCCACTGTGTCACATTTTTCAGCAACAAGAGTACACTGAAAATGTTAACCTCCCACTGCATCTCCTTTCCCATATGTGCTCCCACAAAGCCTCTTACATATACTAGCTTTATCTTAGTATCTTACAAGGTATATTAAAATCATGTCCCTGTCCCTCCCACTAAATTCTAAGTAACTTAGATCATATCTCAAAAAAGGAGAAAAAAAGAGATATCTCTCATTTCTGTATAATTTTATTATATATCTCACACACAGTGCCCAAATTATTGTTAAATGAGTAAATAAAATTATCGATTATTAAACACTCCCCTCACTTCTGGTATCAAACCCTACTTTTACTCAATCCCAAGACAGAAGTGCTTTAGAAGAGGCAGTCTAGAGCAGCAGAAAGGATGCGAGTTACGTTTAAATCCTGTTCCAGTTCTTTACCAGTTATGTAACCTTGGGCAATTTACCATATTTTCTTGATCCTAAGAGATGCACCTGACTTCAGAAAAAATAAATGTGAGCCTCTTGAATATCATGTTAAATGGACAGAATACCTATAATTTTCAGAGTTGTAGATAGAGATTATATTAATACAAAAGCTCAATAAAATTTCTGGTAGGTACTCAAAATGTAGTTTTTTTAAAACTTTATTTTTAAATAACTAAAGATTCACAGGTTGCAAATGTAGTATAGGAGGTCTCATATGCCCTTTACCCAGTTTCCCCCAATAGTTCCATCTTAGTTATAATTTCAAACCCAGAGATTTGACAATGATACACTGTACACTGTTCTGTATCGCCTTCTCGCATGTGCAGATCACTGTAACTACCACATCAAGATACAGAACTGTTCCATCACCACAAGGCTGCTCTCCTACTATCTCTTTACATTTATATCCTGTCCCTCCCCACCCTCAACTGTCAGCAACCACTAATCTGTACAACTTTGCCATTTTGAGAATGTTAAATAAATATCATACAGTATGTGATGTTTTGAGATTCTCTTTTTTCACTCAGCACAATGCCCCTGAGATCCACTCAAGTTGTTATGTGGATCAATAGTTCATTCCTGTTTATTGCTGAGTAATATTTCATGTTATGGATTATCACAGTTTAACCATTCACCAATAAAGGGAAACCAGTTGTTTCCAGTTTAGGGCTATAACAAAGCTACTATGAACAACTTAATACAGATTTTTCAGTAGATATAAGTTTTCATTTCTCTGGAATAAATGCCCAGGAGTGCAACTAATGGGTTGTATCACAAATATATATGTAGTCTTATTAAAAATTGCCAAACTATTTTCCAGAGTGGCTGCACCATTTCATATTCTCACCAAGAATGAGGAGTGATCCAATTTTTCCTCATCCTTGCCAGCATTTGGTATTGTCACTATTCTTCTATTTTAGCTGTTCTTATAGCTGTATTGTTATTTCATCATGGTCTTAATTTGCATTTCCCTGATGTTTAGAGAGGTTGAACATCTTTTTTACATGCTTATTTGTCAACCATACATCCTTCTGTGACATATCTCCTCTTGCTTTCTAATTGTATTGTTTGCTTTTTACTGTTAAATTTTGAGTCTTTTGTATGATATGACAGATACAAATGCTTGAGCGGATATGTGGTTTATAGCTGGTCTTTTCATCATCTTAACAAGGTTTTCCACAGAGCAAAACCTTAAATTTTGATAAAGTCTAAATTATCAATTTTTTCTTTCATGGATCACACTTTTGCTGTCAACCTGAGAGGTTTTCAGGTCTGCAAACCTCTCGACCTGGCTATATCATATTTGAAATGAGTTTCTTATAGACAGCATATAGCTGGGTCATGCTTTTTAAACAGATTATGCCAGTCTCTTTTAATTAGTGTATTTAAACTACAGTTAATGAAATTATTTAAATATGTTAAGGCTTAAGTGTGACTTGTTCTCTTTGTTCTCTGTTTTTCCTTTCTGTTTCGTTTTTGCTGCCTTCCTATGGCAGCAAAACTCAACACTTTTTTTAAATTGTATTTTGATTTATTTATAGTGTTTTTTTTTTTTTTTTTTTGAGACAGAGTCTCTCTCTCTGTTGTCTGGGCTAGAGTGCCGGGCATCAGCCTAGCTCACAGCAACCTCAAACTGCTGGACTCAAGCAATCCTCCTGCCTCAGCCTCCCAAGTAGCTGGGACTACAGGCATGTGTCACCATGCTCAGCTAATTGTTTCTATATATTTTTAGTTGGTCAATTAATTTCTTTCTATTATTTAGTAGAGACCAGGGTCTCACTCTTGCTCAGGCTGGTTTTGAACTCTCAACCTTGAGCGATTCACCCACCTTGGCCTCCCAGAGTGGTAGGATTACAGGCGTGAGCCACCGTGCCCGGCCTATTTATAGTGTTTTTGAGTGTAACTCTTGGTATATCTTTTTCTCATAGTCGCTCTAGGCATTACATTATATGTACATAACTTACTACAGTCTACATTTTACCAGTTCAAGTGAAAGTGGAGAAACCTAACTTCTCTTTATGTCCCTTTACTCTCCTCTATTAATAATTGTCTTAAAGAATTCCTCTACATGCACTGAGAACCATATTTGACAAACATAATTTTGAAAACTAAAAAAAAGGAAATCCTATTGCATTTACCCATTTTTAAATCTATTTAATATACATTGTTCTTTCTTCCTACTGTTCCAAGATTACTTCTTTTATCATCTTCTTTCTGGTTAAAAAAATTCCTTTAGCTATTCTTTTAGGGTAGTTCTGCTGGCAACAAATTCTCTTAAGTTTTCCTTCATCTGACAATGTCTTGATTTTCCCTTCATTCCTCAAGGATACTTTCTCTGAATACAGAATACTAGGTTGATAGTTCTTTTTTCTAGTACTTGAAAAATGTTGCACCATTTCTTTCTTATCTCCATACTTACAGATGAAAAAAATCTGCTATCATTTGAAGTGGTGTCCCCAAAGGGTAATTTCTCTCTGGTTGCTTTTAGGGCTTTTTTTTTCCTTTAGTTTTCAAAACCTTCAGTATAAAATGTCTTGGTGTGGATTTCTTTGGGTGATTCCTAATAAGTGTTCACTTACCTTCTTTAATCTGTTTTATATCTTTGTGCCAAATTTAGGGAATTTTCAGCCATTATTTATTTGAATATTTTTTCAACCTCACCCTCTCTCACCTCTTTCTGGGATTCCAATGACTCAAATGTTATATCTTTTGCTATAGTTCTACCTGTCCCTGGGGTTCTACTCACTTTTTTATCAATCTATGTTCTAATGTAACAATCTATTGTTCCTATTCTCAAATTCACTGTTTCATTCCTCTCTCTTCTCCATTCTATTGAGAACGTTTTTAATTTGCTACTGTATTTTTTGAAACTTTTTATTGTGTCAAAATATACATAAAATTTACCATTTTAACCATTTTTAAGTGCACAATTCAGTGGCATTAAGTATATTCATAATGTTGCACAGCCACCATCCCTACCCATTTCCAGAATTGTTGCATGATTCTCCCCCAAAAAACTCTGTATCCATCAAACAATAACTCTGTCTCTATGAATTTGCCTGTTGTAAGTTTAAGTGGAATCAAACATTTGTCTTCTTGTGTCTGGCTTATTTTATTTAGTATAACGTTTTTACGGTTCATCCATATTGTAGCATGCATCAAAATTTCACTCCTTTTTAAGGTTGAATAATATTCCATTGTTAAGTATATACCGCATTTTATTTACCCATTCATTTGCTAATGGACATTTGGGTTGTTCATAATACTTACATGAACATTTATATTTTTCTGTTTGAGTTCCTGCTTTCAATTCTTCAAGGCATATACTTGGGAACGGAATAGCTAGATCATATGGTATTCTATCTTTAACATTTTGAGGAATTACCAAACTGTTTTCATGACTGCACCATTTTACATTCACCAGCAATACACAAGTGTTCCAATTTATTTGCACCCTCACCAACACTCACTATTTTCCATTACAACAACCATCCTAATAAGTGTGGAGTGGCATCTCATTGTGGTTTTGATTTGCATTTCCTTAATGGTTGGTGATAGCGAGCATCTTTTCATCTGCTTGTTTGGCCATTTGTGTATCTTCTTTGGAGAAATGTCTATTCAAGTCCTTTGCCCGTTTCTGAATTGGATTTTTTTGTGTGGGGAGTTGTTAGCTGTAGTCCTTTATATTCTGGATATTAAACACTCATCAGATATATGATTTAGAAATTATTTTCTCACATGTATTTTTTAATAGAATTTTTTTTAGCACAGTTTTAGTTTTACAGAAAAATTGATTAGGAAACACAGAGTTCTCACATACCTCCTTCCTCTCCCCTCTCCCAGCTTCCTCTATTATTTACACTTTGTATTAGTGGACTTACAAATTATGTTTGTTAAAAATGATGAAACAATATTGATACATTATTAACTAAGGTCCTCAGTATACATTAGGGTTCACTCTTGATGTACAGTCCATGGATTTTGGCATCTATCCGCCATTACTATATTATACAGAATAATTTGACTGCCCTAAAAATCCTGTGCTCCATCTATCTACTCATCCCCTCTTTCCAATCCCCAGCAACCACTGTTCTTTTTATCTTTTTATGGTGTCTAGTTTTGTCTTCTCCAAAATGTCACATAGTTGGAATCATACAGCTTGTGGCCTTTTCAGGTTTGCTATCAACAGCAGTATACTCTTGAAGTTCCTCTGTGTCTTTTCGTGGCTTGATAGTTCATTCCTTTTTATCACCATATGCTATTCCACTATATGGATATACCAGTTTGCTTATCCTACTACCTACTGAAGGACAACTTGGTTGCTCCTAAGTTTCAGCAATTACAATAAAGCTGCTATAAACATTTATGTACAGATTTTTGTGTGGACCAGTTCCTTTTAGTTCTAAAATTTCCATTTGGGTCTTCTTTATATCTTTTATTTCTTTGCTGAGACTTCCTATTTTTTCATTTATTTCAAGCATGCTCGTAATTGCTTACCAAAGCATTTCTATGACTGCTTTAAAATCCTTGTCAGATAATTACAATAATCTGTTTCATTTCAGTATTAACTTCTCTTGATTTTTTTCTCAAGTCTGATTCTTGCAATGACAGGTGATTTTTTTTTTAAGATCTAATATCAAAAGACTATGGATCTTATGTTTTAGGAGACCTATGACACATTACTCCAGCTAAAAAAGGGAGACACTGCCTTATTACTGGTAGGTCGGGGTGGAAGTCCAGTTTTTCTACTTGGCCTCTGTTAACACCTGGGGAGGGTGGGGGGCCTAGCTACTGCTAGGCATGGGTAGTTCAGGCCTCTGCTGTTACCACCATACCTGGAAGAAATACAGGTGCCTCATAACTGTCCCCTGTGACCTTCATTGATAACATGGGTGGGTAGCCTTGTTACTGCTGAGAGGTGGTCTCTGCACTAGATCTCCTCTGAAAGATCTACCCCAGCAAGATCTACCCCAGCAAGAAGCAGCACCTCTTATTATAAGGTGGAAATAGACATTTTAGCTCCTCATGGTCTCTCCTGACACCATGGCATGCAGGGCCTCCTTATCCCCTGGTGAGAATAAAAGTCCTGGTTCCCGACTTAGCTTTCTTTGAAATCACCCTGGTGGGGGTTGGTGGGAAAATGTGGAGTGAGGCACAATTGGGGCTCCTGTTACAGCCTGGTGAGAGTGGAAGTCAAGGCTTTTTACTTGGCCTATGCTGGCAGGAATGGGGCTATAGCTTCCGCTGTAGTATAATGGGCGGTTATTGTCTAAAAGTTGTTTGCCTTGCTAGGCTGCCCCTTTCCTGGTCCTTTGGCTATGAGGGATGGCTTTTCTGGGGTCTTTATTATTTGTGCCCATTGTCATTTCCTGCTGATGGTTTTTCCAACATCCTGTCTGGGATATACAGGGTAAAAAGAAATCCAGGAACTCATTAACATGTTGTTCTTTGTGTCTTGAGGTCCCTAGCCAGTGTTCCTTCTTTTCTCCACCTTTTGGAGTCTTTTAATGTTTGTTTTATGCATAATGTTCAGAGTTTTTACCCACACTTTGTAGGGAGAATAGTAAAAAGTAAGACTACTGTACCTTTCTAGAAAAAGAGGTCTATTAATAGCCTTTATTAATAGCTATACCACATGTCAGGATCCAGGAGAACAGGAACAATACTGAACTTCTAGTTCAGAGACTTGAGTTCAAATCCTAGCTAACCTTAAAGTTCAGACAAATCTTAGCTGTCACTCCTTAGCCTAATATCATAATTAATCTCTTGGAACTTCCGCTTCCATGTCTGAAAATGGAAATAACATCATTTTTTCACAAGCTTGGAGATGATTAAGTAAGATGATATACTTGAAAACACATGGCACAACACCTGACACATGGTTGGCACTCACTGACTCTGAAGCTATGTTTATCAAAATAGTTAAGATACAAATTGAATGATTTTAGATCCATAAGATTTAAACAAGCTCTGAATTAGTAATTATTTACTCTCCAACTTCTTGTTTTAAAATATGCTCTCATCCCAAATTAATTCAGGAAAATATGCTGTAACTAGAGGTAACCTGTAATTTCAGTGTAGCGATGAATCTATCTTGGTTTCTCACTTCTTGTTCTAGCTGGAGAGTATTCTGGTATTTTTCAGCTTCAGAAACTGGAGCCCCTAGACCAAAATCATGTTCTTTGGTGGTAACCTAGTAGAAAGAATGAGAAATAATACAGAAGCATTCAGTTTAAAACAGCTCTGTGATTTCTCACAATAATCAATAAATTTTGAAAATATGCAATATCCTTAGATATGTTTTCAATTGTTTTTAACCATTTCCCACCAGCCAAGAGGATTTCATCAAGTTTACTTCCTTAAAATTTTGTTATAAAGCTTTTTCTGTTTTCCAAATATAAAACTGTGATATTGAAGATGCTTTTCAAAGAAGATATGCCCTATCCTAACCCCTTGATAGTCATGGTTCTACAGAACTATGGGTCACTAGCAAATACTGTTTACCTGTAGGCCTATGTTGTCCAACATGGTAGCCATTAGCTACATGTTTGCTGTTGCTATTCTATACTAACAAAAAGATTTGCTACCCATATCACAAAGAGCTAGTTTCCCTAATATATAATTTCTATAAATAAAAAGGAAAAAGAAATATTCTAATAGAAAATTGGCAAAGAATATGGACATTTATAGAAATGTATCTTAAATATATTTAAAGATGTTCAATTTTACCCTTTAGAGTGATACAAATTAAAACAAGACTGAGATGCCCATTTAACCATCACAACAGCAAAGATCAATAAGTTGGAAAGATAACATAGCATCCTTATACATCACTGGTGGCAGTACAAATTGATACAATATTTATGGAGAACAATTGTATAAAATCTATGTTACAAATGCACATAGCTTCTGTTCAAATAATACCATATCTAGGAATTTTTACTTCAAATATATTTGCACATGTGCAAAATAACAAATGTTAAAGATTTTTCACTTCGGCATACTACACATACTATTTTGTGTTGTGCTGTTCTACTTGACAAGGTATCTTAGAGATTGTGTAACTTAGGGAAATAAATTTTTCTTTCCCTGCATCAAGGATACCGTTATGTTAATTATGTTAAAAGAGGAATTTGCTACAAGCATCCAAAATCTTTCCTCAAAATATATGTGCTGCTGGGCATAGTGGCTCACGTCTGTAATGCCAGCATTTTGAGAGGCTGAAGCAGGAGGATCGCTTGAGCCTAGAAGTTCAAGACCAGCCTGGGCAACATAGCAAGACCTTGTCTGTAAAAAAAACAAAAAAATTTAGCCAGGCTTGGTGGTATGTGCCAGCTAGTATTCCCAGCTACTTGGGAGGCTGAGGTGGGAGTATCATTTGAGCCCATGACCTCAAGGGTGCAGTGAGCTATGATCATGCCACTGCACTGCAGCCAGGGAGACAGTAAGACCCTGTCTCTAAAAACAAACATACAACAACAACAAAAAACCCACATGGCTGCTGTTCTCCAAAACTTTCACTCAGGGTATTTACTGACAATGTCTTACACCCTGTGAAATTCAACACTTCAGCAGGCTGACAGATTTATTTCCTTTTTTTCCTTTCCCTAAACAAGACACAAATCTGCTTTTTCCTGTTCTTCATTCCAACAGTTACTGCCTCAACTGGAACTTCAGCATTAGCTCTCACAGAGTATTTCAAATTATGAATAATTTAGACCTTTATGGGCTAGACTGAAATCCTACTATTTCTTAATTTCTGTTGAAGAATGTGTTCCCAGTTATAAACATTTGACTTAGAACAGAATAAAATGATTCCTCACTATAGCAGTGCTTTTCAAATTTTACTGAACATACAAATCACCTGGGAATCTTGTTTAAATGCATATTCTTATTTACAATAGGCCTGAGATTCTGCATTTCTAACAACCTACTTTGTGATCCCAATTTGGTTATTACAAGGACAAGTTTGAATAGCAAGGATCTATTAAATTAAAATCTAAACCTGCCCAACATTCAGAGTTCTTCATAATTTGGTCTCTTCCCACTTCTCCAAACTTATCTCCTTGAGACCTCCAAGAACCCCTCTGTTAAAGACAAACTAGGTTGGGCACTGTGGCTCACACCTGAAACCCCAGCACTTTGGGAGGCCAGGATGGGAGGATCACTTGAGCCCAGGAGTTTGAGACCAGCCAGGGCAACATAGCAAGACCCTGTCTCTACAAAAAATTTGAAACTTAGCCGGGCACGGTGGTACATGCCTGTAGTCCTAGGTACTCAGGAGGCTAAGGTGGGATGGTTGCTTGAGTCCAGGAGTTCAAGGTTGCAGCAAGCTATGATCATGCCACTGCACACACCAGCTAGGGTAACAGAACAAGACCCTGTCCTTAAAAAAAAAAAAATTCCACCAGCCTACACATTCTTAATATATACACTCAGAAGCATATTATCTCCTGCTCATCAGCCCTGCCTTCACTCTGTTCTCCATTTAAATAAAGACATTTCTAAGGCTCAGCTTGAATTCCACATTCTCCAGGTTTTCTCTGTCTTCTCCATTATATAATGATCACTTCTTCATTGAGACTTCTGTATACATTGATTACAGAACAATTTGTGTATTTTTTTTTCTGGATATGTCTTCATTACACACTTATTAGAATCTTTTCTTTTTGTTTTTTGAGACAGAGTCTCACTCTGTTGCCCTGGCTAGAGTGCTGTGGCTTCAGCCCAGCTCATAGAAACCTCAAACTCCTGGGCTCAAGCAATCCTTCTGCCTCAGCCTTCCAGGTAGCTGGGACTACAGATACATGGCACCATGCCCAGCTAATTTTTTCTACATGTTTTTAGTTGGCCAATTAATTTCTTTCTATTTTTAGTAGAGATGCGGTCTTGCTCTTGCTCAGGCCAGTTTCCAACTCCCGACCTTGAGTGATCCTCCCGCCTCGGCCTCCCAGAGTGCTAGGATTACAAGCATTAGCCACCGCGCCCGGCCTAGAATCTTAAGAACAAGAAGTGTCTGAAAACTCTCTGTATCTCCACCAACCTGCACAGAGTTCTCTGTGTATTAATAAGAGTCAATAAAAATTTGTTGACGTTGATAATGAAGCAGTGTGCTAAAGAAGGCAAAATTAAACTTTCCTTCTTCTCTTTCACAAACTGAACACTCAAGTGGGAATTCTGAAAAATTATCAAGCCGGTCTAGGAATTAAAAATAGGAAGAGGACATGAGTCCACCTGACAATTGTGAGCAATCATGTTGGAGTTGCCACCTTTCATCCACTAGCTTTGGAGGCAGTGTCACTGCAAAATCAGTATCTGAAATTCCTATGCCTAGCCTGCCAGTTTCCCCACCTCAGGCCACCTGAGTATTTTTCACATTCCTGTGACCTGTAATATTTGTTAGAATGGAACTTGTGTTCCTGTACAGATCTCAGCGAATGCAAGTGAAAGTACTTTCATTCCCAGGGTAATTGGAAAGTTACATAGCAGAATGCTGAAGAGCATGTATTTTGGTATTAGACCACCTACATTTATGATCCTACCTCAGGGCTTCTTAGCTGAGTGACCCTGGGCAAGTCACTTCTCTGACTATGGCTTCCTCATCTATAAAATAACAGTACCTGCCTCATAGAGTTATGTGATGATTAAATGAGTTAATATATATTAAAGTATTAGAACAGTGCCTGGCACATGATAAGCGCTATATATATTATTACTTACTAGTATTACTAATTCCTCTCACTGAGTCGACTTTAGTCGGCTATCAAGTCCTACTGATCTTTTCACTAAAGCTTCTCTCAACTACATTTTTTCCATCCCTGCTGTCACTGTTTTAGTTCATGCCATCCAACTGTAACAGTCACATTTATTCATTTAAACAAATTTATAAATAGCTATAGTAAGAATGAACCAATAATACTAGCTTCTGGAGATAAAAAGATGGAAAACAAACAGAATCCTATAATTTCAACTCTAAACCAGTCTAGGGAAGTCCAGAACAAATAAATCAGAAATTACAGTACAGCATGATTACTGCCACATCAGAGTAATGCACATAGATACTAAGAGGACACTGAGAAAAGGGCTACAAAAAAGTATTTCTGACTTGTTTCCCCCCCAAAAGACTTAGGATCCACTCTCCATTCCAAAAGAACTAAGACCATACCTCTACTGGAGCACTTAACACATTATATTGCAATTATGGGATGTCCACAGCCATGGCAAATTTAACATGTCTAAAACAGACCTCTTAATTCCCCCACTTGCACCCCTGATCTCAACCCTCTCTCCACTATGTTCCTCAGTCTTCTTGTATCAAATGTCACCAACATTTGCGCAGGCAGTTGCCCAAGGTAAAAAAACTGAGGAGTTGGGACACGTGTGGTGGCTAACACCTACAATCCCAGCACTTTGTGAGGCCAAGGTTGTGAGGGATTGCTTGAGTCCAGAAGTTCAAGGCTGCAGTGAGCTATGAGTGCACCACTGTACTTCAGCCTGGGAGGCAGAGCAAGACCCTGTCTCAAACAAACAAACAAAAAAATCCTGAGGAGTTATCTTTGATTTTTCTCTTTCCTTAACTCCCAACTACTCAATTAGCAAGCTTTACTGATTCTACTTACAAAATATATGCTAAATCCATCCACTTCTCTACATTTTTATTACCACCTCCCTCATCCAAATCACCATAATCTCCTACCTAGAATACACTGCAGGAGTTTCCTACTGGTCTTTCTGTTTCTACTGTTGCTCCCTACAACCTATTCTCCACACTGAAATCAAATCAATCACTTAAAATAATGCTATCCTGTCAAAAATACTCCAGTGACTTCCCATTGCAATTAGAATAAAATCCAAACTTTTTAAGGCCCTATATGATTTGGCCCCTGCCTTCACTAAAAAGATCTAGTGCTCTCTTCTTTGTTCACTTATCAGCTTTATTGGTTTTCTTTCTATTCTTCTAACGTGCTGCTCTAGTCTGTATGTTTTTGTCTCCCAAAATTCACGTTAAAATGGTAACTCCCAAAGTAATCATATTAAGAGGTACAGTCTTTGGGAGGTGACTAGGCATGATCAGTTACCTTGATAAAATAGGCCCCAGAGGGCTCCCTCACCCCTTCCAAATTGTGAGGACACAGTCTGAAGGTACTGTCTATGGGCCAGGAAAACAGGCCCTTACTGACTCTGCTGGCTTCTTGATCTCGGACTTCCCAGCCTCCAGAACTGTGAGAATTAAATTTCTTTTGTTTATAAGCTACTGAATATATGGCATTTTGTCATAGCAGTCCAAATAGACTAAGACATTCACCAATTTCATTCCACTTCAAGTCCTCTGCCTTGCTTTCCCTATCTCAGGGACACTCTCTCCCCAGCCTTTTGCATGGCTGGCTTTTTCTCACCATCAGCTATTTGGCTGAAATGTCACAGGGTCTTCCCTGACTTCTTACTTAAAGTAGCCTTTAAGTAAGTCACTTCTTACTTTAAGTAGCCTTTAAGTAAGTCTCCCAGTCACTCTTTCATTAGGATATTTGCACTTATCACTATTTGAAATTATATCACTTACTTGCTCACTTGTTTATTGTCTGTCTCCTGCTACTAGAACATAAAGATCTAGGTTTTTGTCTGGTCACTGTTAAATCCCTAATGCCTTAAAAGTGACCAGCACAAAGTTGGGACTAATAAAACATTTCAAAACAATGAATTTTGATGATTCAAAAAAAGCAGTTTTCAATGGTAGGGGTAGAGCGGAAGTAAGTCTGAAGAGGACTAATGAATAAATTATTAGAAAAGAAAAAGAAAACATAAACTTCTTTTAGGAAGCATGATTGTAAGAGGAAGAGAGATAGAGGGAAAGGCAGAGGAAAACCAAGGCTGTGGGAGGGTCATTAAAAGAAAAGAAAAACTTGTTTCTTAATTCTGCTTACTTCAAGGATCCCTTTCAGAATCAAACAAAAGCCCTGGTCCTCTCCTCAGAAAAATGCAAATACACCTTCACAAACAATTTCAGGCTATTTAAGACTCCCTAAGGTCCTTGGACTCCAGGTGAAGAAACCCTACAGTACAGAAACAATGAAGATTCCTAAGACATAGGTTAGTATTAATTGATGGAGAAAGCTGAGGTAATAAGAGGAAACCCAGGTAAAGAGTGTACATTGTCCTCTGAGACAAGAAAGAGAAAAGCAAGGCTAGGTAAGATTTAAATAAGACTAGATAGAAATTTGAAGAAATTTCTGTCTCATATAATTTAAATTTTTCAGTGAAATAGGAGATTAAATCATATGCCAAAAATATCATCAGTGTTGAGCAAAATATGAGGCACATAATATGAGCTTAACAAATGTCTATTGAATATTTTGACAGAATAATGGAAAACACTGGAGTACTTCTGTGGAATTCTGAAATCTGGTTCTACAAAAGCTCAACTAGGATTGAATTTTTGTATTCTGTTTTAAAAACTGCCTCCAAAAATTTAGATTTATAGACACTTTGAAGTAGAAAGGAACAGCCTCACTAACAAAAGGATGTGGAAAACCACACAAAATTTTATGAATAATTTTGAGAGGATTTCATATTTATAATAAAAATAAGTGAGTATTTTGGGAATTCACTTTAAACAAAATAATAAAGTCACACTGTTTAACATTTCTTAAGAAAAAGAACCTCTCCAGCCATTCCATCCAAACCCTTCTCTTCCATCCAAAGTTCTTTTTTCTGCAATCCAGACTATAGTGTAAAGAAATAACTTGTCTCTTCCAAGAAGCATAAAACAACGGCCTTAGGAGAGGTAGTGTTTATCAAGCTCTCTCAGAAATGTAAAAAGGGGTTAAAGAGTTGTTTTCAAGAGGATTTTCTGGACTAAAGTAATTTCATAATGTAACAGACCAACGTTAGAGCACAACCAAGACAAAAAAAACTACCTTACTAAGTAGCTTACTTCAAAAGATCTTCCTGGGATACTTGCATAAGAATATTCATAGCACTGCCATTCATAAGTGCCCAAAATTGTAACAACATAATGTCCACTGACAGTAGACTAAATGGTGGTACACTATTAAACAATGGAACTAAAACAATCACCAAACTAAATACTACAAGCAATAAGAATAAAAACGATGTTGAGTAAAGAAGAAAGATATAAATCTCACTGTAATTCCATTTACACAAAGTTCAAAAAACAAGCCAAACTATAATGCTCATGTTCACACACAAAGATGGTGAAACTATAAGGCAAAACAAGGAAGTGGCTATCCCTTGGGAGAGAAAGGAACATGTAATTTGAAAAGGGATAAATAATAACACCTGCTCTAACTGCCTCTGTATATAGAGGACTTTAAAATCAAATCATCCTAAGCTGGTCCAGGCAGCTGATAAAGATGACAGAAAAGAGAGATCAGAGGTTTAGAGAATCTCTAAACCTGATCATATTATGGGTTGCAAGTAGTGATCTTTCTTCAGAAAGTAATCAAAATGAGAAATATTACGGAAGCTGTCATTAAATAATGCCAAAGTTTAGAGTTTAAAATAAATATTTCATTAATGTACCTTCCTAGTTCCAACTAATTAAGACTAAAGTGTGGTTCATTGATTGATTAAAATACAAATAAGAATTTCTTTTATCCTGGAGACAGATGTGAATTGATCCCCTCCTTTTATAATTATTTTATTCTACTTACAAACCAATTGTTATTCGATTTATTTCCTTACAGGTAAACGAAGTGTACTTGAAATGCTGAAAACCATTAGAAAAATTAAAACAACTAATATCTGAGGATATAAGGGCCTGGAATTGAAAAGGGAAAATGCTGGAACACTGTCATCTATGCAAACTTTCCTGAAGATCCTTGACTTTATGGGGGGGGGGAAGTATTCCGATGCATTTTTAGGTATCAAGTCCATGACCACACAGTTATCCAATTTAAGTCTCAAATATTTTTTCAAACAAAAGCCAGCTTACCCTGTCTTTCCTGTGTACAGTTTCTACTAAACTTCTATATATGAGATTTTCACACAACTAAGTAATCTTAGACCTCCACCACCCAAAGCCTACAAAGAAGAGGCTCACAGGTGAGAGAATGGAAGTCAGGAAGAGCCAGGTTGAATTCCCAAATCTCTGACTTCCAAATTTCTCAGAGAGTGTTTCTAAACAGAACAGTCCCCCCAACAACCAAGCAGAGAGCTGTGGCAGGAAGCGAAGCGGTCACCATAGGAACTGGGCGCAACCCTAAACCCCCAAGAAACGACAACAAGGGCAAAGTTTGCTCCTGGAAGGCTTCCCCGGCCCGTAACTCTGCCCGCTAGAGCCCCTCACAGCAGCTCAGGCAGCGAATACCCACCTCCGAGCACCCACAGCCCCAACCCAGCCACACCCGCCCCCTTGCAGCTGCCTTCTAGGAGACCGGCCCCAACCCGGCGCATCTCCGCTGCTTCTACCTGGAGCTCCGGGTCCCTCCCCAGGCTTCTCGGCCCGCCGTCCTCCCCAGAGCTCATCCCTGCGACTGCTGGGCTTCGGCCTCCGCCGGGGATCCACGTCCCTCCCCGTCTCCATCCTCCGCCCCTTTCTCCTCCCTTCCCACCCTCAAGTTGACCTGGCCCCGCCTGGCGGAGTCTGAGGAAGGCGGGACCCGGCGGGAAGGAGGCGGGGGCGGTTAGCGCCGGCCGAAGCCGCCCTCGGCCCCGCCCTCACGCTCTGTACCTAAGGGGGGCTCGTCTTCCACCTCCCTGGCGCCTCAGCTCCGCTTCCGTCCCGCGCGCCCCAGTGCCTGTGCGTACGCGTATCAGGCTCGACACGTCCTCTGGCGGGGACTACAAGCCGTGCGCGCGCACCGACGCACGTAGCGACGCGTACATCTACCTGCCGGCCTTACGGGGCGCTTGGGACAGACCTCTTCCTGGCCCATCCGCGACGCGCAGGCGCACGCCCACGCAGCGCCTTGACGCCCGCCGCGAGCGTCCCGTCTCCTAGTAACTAGTCGCGAGCCCCTTCTCCCACGAAGTATTTCTTACTCCCAGCCTGAAGTTGCCGCACCTGGGTGGAACGCGCATGTGCAGGGCGGTCTCTGGCCACGCCGTCTTCCTTCAGTTCTTGGACACCTGCTTCCTTCGCAGAGGTGGTTCTGTGCCATTTTTCCCAGGGATAGGGCATCATTGTGGACCTACGTTCAGTAAACCAGTTCCTCCAGAGCTGCTCTTGGGCGCAGCTCCTGCCGCAGCCAGGGACCCTTTTTGAGGGAGCCTTTCTGAGTCCTGTCCGGGTGAGCGCGGGCAGCCTGCAGTGTGGGAAGCCCGTGGAGCCATGGCCTCGATCAGCTCTGCCGGATCAGGGCTGAATTGGGAAGTGGCAGAACTAGCAATGAAATACCGGCAGATTCCTGACCGGTACTCCCTCTCCACGTCAGTCTTTCTCCAAGTACTCTTTCCAGAAAAAAACTGGTGATGGTTAACAAAAAAGGAAAGGGTATACAATCTCACTTGCTATTCAATCATGTATTGATTGTTTTGCTATTTAATACCATTTAAACTTGCCTTCTCTCAATTAGGAGCCTTCGGTCTGGGAACATTCATTTAACTTAACCAGTGTAATATTTTTGGCCATCCAACTATGTTAAAATTAACTACGTTACCTTAAAGTGCAGAAATGAGCTTTTTAGTGAAAAGGACTGAACACTGCATTATTCCACCAGTTTTTTGGAGTTTGGCTTGGGAAAAAATTGTCTTCTTAAATATTTCTTAATATCTAACATGTTCCACCCTTCTTAAATAACCCAAGAGCTTCTGAACGATAATGGTGACGTTATCTCCCTGTCTTTTCCTACAGATAACACAGATACTAGGTTTTTACAGCAGTCCTCTGATGATCTTGATACAGTATAAGTTTGTGCATTTCAAAAGTAAGCTTACATTTGAGGAGACTAACTATTCCTGTTTTTGCCAGGTAAGTACTCATTTATTTCCATAAGATATCATTGGCAGGGATAAACAATATTTACATTAGAACAAATTTCTTCATAAAAGTACATTTATATATAGGTCCCTTGTTTTTCCAATCTCTCTTCTGATTTTTTCTTCAGTTTGTATTGTTACATATTCTCATATTTTGTAGCATTTATTTTCATATATATACTTTGTACATATTAACTAGATACTAAAAAATCAAATGTTCCTATTATTTTAGATAAAGAGATTAGAGGACCCAAGGAGGATATCTTTTCTGAAATATAATTATTCCTAATTAACAAAATAAGTAACAAATATGGGCTCTCAAAGACCATCCTGAAAAGTTATGTTAAAGAGAATAATGTATAATCTTGTCACCTCTTCAGATACTAAAGTTATTGAACACAAGAGTCACATTATCTAGCATTATTGAAAACAAATTGGAAATAATGTACTAACTCTAAAACTATAATTTGGAGTTGAAGACTTGGGTGGAGGTCAGGGGATTATTAATATATGAAGTAGGAAAGTACTTCCCTTAGGGAAAGAATAAGAACAGTTTAAGCACTCAAGTATGCCACCTAGATGTTACTGAAGATTCTTTGGAAAGAATGTAGGGAAAATATCATTTGAAGTCCAAAAGAGAGTGTAAAGATTTTTCTTTCTTTTCCTGTTGACTTCTTGCCCTACCCTAAGAAAATGTAAAAATGTCCTTCCCTCTATGGAAGCCCAAGGAGTGGTGTGTGCCTCACACTGTCCCAGCTAAACCCTATATAGTGCCCCTGCTCTCTCTCTTGTGACAGACACCTTCTGTGAAGTTCTAAGGTCTGAGATTTTTAGTCCCTTACCTCTATTTTGCCTTTTTTCCCCCTCCTGTCCCCTTTCTGTTCCCCTCAAAAAAAAAAATTCCAGCATTCCATCTCTTAAGCTACTTGATGTTGTCCCACAGCTCACTGATGCTCTGTGCATTTTTTAATTTGTTTTCTTTTTTTATGTTTTTTTTCTGTTCATTTTTAAAAATTAGATAGTTTCCTCCTCATGTTGAGGCTGTAAAATTCCAGGCAATGAGCACTGAAAGGGCTTACTTTATTCCTTTCTCTTGGGGATCACTCTCCTGCACTACCTACTGTCCAGTGTGTCTAAAAACCATTGTTTCATGTGTTTTGTCTGTTTTTTAAGTTGCTTAAGGCATAAGGGTAAATCTGGTCTCTGTTACTCCACCATGGCCAGAAGCAGAAGTCTACTAGCTCTTTATAGTCTCAGCCCCCATGGCACTAACCCCAACAAAAGTTGTTTGCAATTCAAAAGTGCTTCTGGTTGAGGAAACTGTAACTGCAAAGGCCCTGAGGCAGAAGAGGGTTTGGCATAGCACAGGCTTGTGGAACAGCAATGAGGCCACAGGGCTGAGACAGAATAAGGAAGAAAGATAGGACAGGGTGTTCACTGGTATATTAGTTTCCTATTGCTACTGTAACAATTTCTCACAGACTTGGTGGCTTTAGCAACACAAATTTATTATAAAGTTCTGGAGGTTACAAGTCCAAAATGGGTCTCACCATGCTAAAATCAAGATGTCAGCAGGATTCCTTCCAAAGGCTCTAGGGAGAACCCGTTTTCTTGTCTTTCCAGCTTCTATAGGCCCACATTCCTTGCCTTTTGGTCCCAGTCTATCTTCAAAGCCAAAAATAGCCAGTCAAGTGCTTCCCACATTGCTTCATGCTAACACCAAAATTTCTGCCTCCCTCTTTCACATATAAAGATTTTTGTGATTACATTAGTTCTACCCAGTTCATCCAGAATAATCTTCCCACCTGAGAGTCAGTGGATTAGCAACCTTAATTTCCCCTTGCGGTGTAACATATATTCACAGCTTCTGGGGATTAGGACATAGACATTTTGGGGGGCCATTATTCTACCTACCACAGCTGGGGACTAGATATGTAGAGAATTTGGCTTTTGTTCTGAGATGGGAAACAACTGGTGTGTGTTGGGCAGAGGATTGATGTGATCTGGCTTATGTTTTAAAAGGCTCAAACCAGATACTGCTTGAAGAATATGCATTAGGGAAGAATGGGCAAAGGTGGAAATAGAAACAGGATTCGTTGACAGATTGGATGTGGAATATAAAATAAAGACGAGTTAAGAATGATTCTACCAGCAGTGCACAAGGTTTCCTGCCATTCTACATTCTCCTTATACTTGATACTATCCTCCTTTCTAAAGTCTTACCATTCTCATGGTAGTAAACATGCATTTCTCTGATTGCTAGTAAATCTGAATATCTCTTTATGGACTCTTAATCTATTTGGGATTCCCTAATCTGCAAATTATGTCTTTATATCCTTTGCCCATTTTTCTATTCAGGTTTTCTTTTTCCTTGCTATTTTGTAGGACTATTTTATTTTTTTATTTTATTTTATTGTGACAGGGTCTCATTCTGTCACCTAGGCTGGAATGCAGTGGTATGATCATAGCTCACTGTTCTGTCAAACTCCTGGGCTCAAGTGATCCTTTCCCCTCATCCCCTCAGCCTCCCGAGCAGCTAGGACTACAGGCGTGCATCACCATACCTCGCTAATTTTTTTTTTTTTTTGGTTAGAGAGAGATGGGGTTTCACTATGTTGCCCAGGCTGTTCTCAAAGTCCTGGCCTCAAGTAATCCTCCCACCTTGGCCTCCCAAAGTGCTGGGATTACAGGAATGAGCCACAGCATCCAGCTGGAGTTCTTTTTATATTGCAACTATTACATCTCCTGTCAGCTTGGACAGAGTAAATATCTCCTGCCAGTCTCTATCTTTTTGTTTGTTTAATCATGAGTAATTAAACCCATCTGTTTTCCCCTTATTGTCTAAGATTTTTAAGTCTTATTCAAGAAATCCTTCTCTACCCAAAGGTGACAAATACATTGTCCTACATTTTTTTCCATTGCATTTATAGTTTGACTATTCACATTTAGGTCTTTAATGCATTTAGACTCCACTTTTGTATGTAAGGATCCTGCTTTACTTTTGTCTACATAGTAGAGCCAGTATTCAAAATACCATCACGTTAAACTTAGTCTGTTCTATCTCCTGTGCCTTATAGTGTTACCTGTATCATATGTGAGGTTCCTGAACATACCTAGGTCCAAGCTGCAGTTCTGTCATGTTCTATTGATCGTTTATTTGTTCCTGTATGAGATTGTTTTAGTTACTTTGACTTTGTAACATATCTTAATATCTAGTAAAGCAAGCTTCTATGTTCTTTTTGTCCAAATTAATTTAGCTCTTTATGGACTTTTATTCTTCCATATACATTCAAGATTTCTTCTTAAATGGCAACCTGAGTGCCAGTCCAAAGATGCCCCTAATAGACCTGTTCACCTTCATGTCCTCAAGACTCTGGGGAAGTTAAGGTGAGACTCACAGGGCCAAATCTACGCTATTGCATTTGGTTCCTCTTCAGTCCCTCTATTTGATTCAAGTTTAACGTGCAAATTGATAATTATATAAGTTAGCATTATTTTATGCTTATTGATTTCAAATGTCATATGTTGTTTTATAGTTTTATTAGTGTTTTTTAAAACTTTTTTCCAATTTTGCATTTTGAAAAAGTTGTAAACCTACAGAAATGCAGCAATAATATGCTGAGCAAATTTTTATCCTTTACCTGATAGATTCAATAATTAACATTTTGCATATTTTACTTTCTCTCTGTATTTATCTATTGCTAAACAATTTGAGAGCAAGTTGCAGACATGATCCTTCACCCCTATTTCAGCATGTATTTCCTAAGAATAAGGACACTCACTTATATAACCACAATATAATTATAATATTCATAGCATTTAACATCGATGCAATATTATTATCTAATAAACGATTCATCTCCAAATTTTCCAATTGTCCAAGTAATGATCTTTGTATAATATAGTACATCTTCTCTCCCCCAAATTCAGGATCATTTACTGCATTTGGAAATCAAGTATCTTTAGCCTTCTTTAATCTGAAACAGTTCCTCAGCCTCTCTTTGTCTTTCATGATATTGACATTTTTAAGTACAAACTATTTGTTTTACAGAATGTCTCTCAATTTGGGTTTGATTGTTTCCTCATGATTAGATTCCAGTTATGGATTTTTGACAGGAGTGTTTCCTTTTAAATTAAGGAGGAGAAACAAAAGAATAGAATAAACTCGATTTTATTCATTTGAAGGCTGTACTGGATATTTTTTTTATGAAGAAGAAACATTCATCTTCAAGTTCCAAATCTAAGAAAGAGATATACCTACATTTTAGAATTTCATCACAGATCTTTTAAAAATTTAGCTTAATTGTATTTGATTCCCAAAAAGCCAAATCTATACTATTCAACTAATTGTTATATTAACATTTGAGTAACTGCTGTATTTAGGATACTATAGTAGGCCCAGGGCTCTGTCCTGTTATAGATTAAACACTGATATTCAATCACAAATATGGTTAAACAAGGTTTCAAGATGGTTCTTTTGAAATTTTCAGTCAATAAATTATTAGGGCTTGATGGGCATGGAACTGGAAATTATCAAAAGATACCACAGTAGCTAAATATTAAAGAAATAATACATTCTAAAAAGTGGGCAAGTGCTTTCATTCACATTGGTGGTGTCTGCTCCAGCTCTCAGGTTGCTGATAGAGCATCTTCAGAACATTATTCTCCAATAAGCACTGCAAGGAGCCTGTCCGTTTTATCATCCTGGTTAACTCTGCCTAGAAAATTTCTGCCCATCTTTCAAAGTGCAACTCTGACCTAGGCACCCTTCCTTGGGAAACTTTCCGAGGTTTCCTTGCATGTTCCTCTCTTTTAACAGATTGGGCTTCCTTAATAACAAGTACTGTATCTTTATTGGATATCTTTATTTTTTGCAGAACACTTCACAGAGCTCTTGGCCTTCAGTAATTTCTTTTTAATCCCTTAATATGAATTAAATGGTTTTGCTACCAAAAATGATAGAAAAGACTAAGAGAAGTTCTATTATTTTCTGAAAAGTAACAAAACATAAAACTGGGCAAATTTCTTTTTAAAAAGACTTTCAAAGGAATCTATAGAGCCTGCAAACTTTCCCACAAAGAAAATGTAAACACTGAAAGGTGGAAGGCAATTTTACTTTATATTCTTAGCATCTCCATGACATTTCATTGAATAAACATTGCCATGAAGTTAGTTGAAATTCCTGTTGTATTCGCTTGTTACCTATCTTTTTTTTTTTCAGTAATCAAGTTGAAGAAACGTTTCCACTACTTAAAAAGATACTTGCAAACTACCTTAATATTTGTTCAGCTATTCCAATGGGATTTTCACTTAGTAAGTCTGCTACTCAGGTATCTGCCATGCATAGGAATTCAAAAGTGGACGACCACTTAATGCAAGGGACTGAGAAAAGCAGGTTGGAACCAGTTACTCAGTTATTTCAAAACACCAAGAAAATAAGATTAGAAGACACAAACGAAGAAAACTTTACAAGGATTGAAGGGACTGGCACGGGATCTCTTTCAGAGAAAACCTTGGGCTCGGTGGTATATGTTATCGAAAGTGATGGAATAGAAGTGACAGATATGGAATAAAGTAATTTGTACACATTACCAAAGAAACCAAAAATTGCTTTTGATTAAGAGGGGGGTTGTTGAATGAGAACTTAACCTTATTAGGAAAACCTAACAAAATGAAGGAAGACTATTCCTTTATTTTCCACTATTTATGAATCATCGTAGACTGCATTTTTTGATGATGCATATTCAAAAGGCAGTTGCTTTAGGGACAAAAAGTCTTCTAAAATTTAAAGCAGATTTCTCTGACATTATATTCTATCCTTGTTAAAAAACAGTTTTTAAATAACAGTATTTATATGGCACCAAAACATTCTAATTTTAATATATTTCTTTAACAAATGGTTTTAAAAAAAAGTGTCCAAGCAATTTGACATCAATATTTTATACAATTTCTTGTGTACCAGTTTTGTATGTTACATATCCAGCTGGGGATTTTTCTATTGGTTACTTTACTTTCCTACATTTTGTATTTCTGTTCTGTAAAAGATCAGTACAGATAAACTCTGAAAAAGACTGGTAAATTGCATATCTTCAGAAGCATTTCATATTTTAAATCTTTTTAAAACTACCCTTTTCTGCTACATTGAATACATTTTAGAGTTAGAAACTAGTTCTTTCCAAGTGTAGTTGATCTTGCAGATGCCACCATTTTATACCACCAATATTTAATATGAGAAAAACAGCCTAGTATTAAAAAACGTTGTTGTATGTATCAGTTATTAAAATATCTGATAGTGTGAAATAGCAGTATTGTCCCAAGTAATGTTGGATGAAATTAAAATCATTTTGTATATGGACACATGAACATGTTACTGTACTTTAATATTTAATGACTATCTCTAACACCCAATTGCATAATCTCCTTAACATTAATTAAAAATAAAGAGGAAAGGGCTTCATCTTTTGGAGGTGGCAATATTTTATAAATCAGAAAGATACTAAACAAATGTATGTGTAGCGAATATTGAGCCTAGAATAAAAAAAATTCTTAAATGGAATATAATACAATAAGACAATGCTTTTTATCATTTACAGAACATAATTCTTTGGGAGAGCAAAAAATATACAAATCATCCATTTGTTCACCTAGCCTGGCACTGTGCTTGGTGCTGGAGATATAGTAGTGAATAAAAATGGCTACTGCCTTCATAGTGCCTTCTGTCTGTCTACCAGGGAAGACAGAATATTATACAGTAATTATACAAGGTGCAAATTGTGATGTGCCATAAAGAAAAAGTAAAGAGTTCAGAGAGACATAACAAGAGGCATAACACATACACTTGATTTTAATTGTGGGAACTAAGAAGGTTTCTCTGAGAACATGACATTTATAGCTTTTGCAGTGACATGGTTGTCCAAGTGAATGACAGCAATGGTTATCAAGGTGGAGAGAAGGGGATAGAGTTGGCAGGGTGAAGTTTGACAGGCTGTAGTGGTGGTTTGGAAATGGGAAGTGAGGACGAAAAAAGGGTTTCTAGCAAAAAAGGCTAGATGCATGGAGGTTCTTTGTGGGAAAGAGTGAGCTCAGTAGCAATGTTTTTGGACATAACAGGTTTCTAAGATGTGTGTATAGAACTAAAAATATAAATTTTTAAGTTGTATACAGAAATGGTATTTAAAGCCATGGGAATCACTTAAGGAGAACAGACAGTGTGAGATAAAGACCTGAGGAACTCTTAATATTTAGGGGCTGATCAGAGCAGGGCAGCTGGCAAAGGGGACTGAGGAGTTGGCAGTATGAAAGGCTGGATGAAAACCAAGACAGGTAATGTCAAGGTTGCCCACAGGAGTTTTTCTAGGTGCAGGTAGTCAACTGAATAGTCAGATGAGAACTGAAAAGTCCATTGACTCTAGGAGCATGAATGTCACAGTGACCTTAGCAAAAGCACTTTTGTTGGAATAATGGGGAAAAAAGCCATTTTGGCGTAGGTTAAAAATGAATGACAAGTGATACTGGATATGTAGCGACTCTTTCGGGAAGCTTGGCTCTGAAGGGTAGTTGACAGGATGAAAAGTGGAAAGACAAGTGAGGTCACTGAAGGACTGTTAAGATGAGAGAGAGAGTACAGCATATTTGAGCATCATTAGAAAGGTTCAGTGGAGAAGCTAAAGAAGTAGAAGTAAGAATAATCAAGGGACAGAAATCTTGGAGCAGGGAAGACGGAATGGGATGCTCTAAAACCACTTCAGCAGGAAATTAGGGGGAAAAAATCTGATTTGTACCATTTCAGATTTCAGAGAAATGGAATTTAGGAAAAAAGCAATAGAAGCAGAGAACAACAATATTGTGTGGCTGTTTCGAACGCTAACTAGGAAAATTCCTACAACAATTAACTCTGAACAGAATCCATTCCCACCTGCATAATACAAGAAAGGAAGATTAACTCAGTGACCTCAAAGATGTAATAATAAATAAATGAGGAATCATTGTATCTTTATTGTAGCTTTCTATGAAGCCCTGGTCATTTACCCTATCAGCATCACCAAACTGAACATTTGAAGCTTCTTACTCCAACAGGCAAGTCTTGGTGGTTTCTATTATAACTGAAGGAGACTGATTTCTGTGAAAGATTGAAGACGATGATCATAAATTCTTTGGGCTCCTCTCATCAAGAGGTGAGGTCAGTTATCGAATACCTTAACTCTGGGCTGGCTTTGTTGTTTAGGCCAATAGAGTGAGGCTGAAGCGCTGCTTGGAGGTTAGGCCTAACTGAGGTGCCTCAGTAGCCAGTGGCACCAACTGCCAAGGTGTGAAGAAGGGCATCTTGGACTGCCCAGTTCAGCCAACGCTTGCTGAAAGAAGCCACATGAATAAGACCAGGTGAAACCAGCAGAGGAATCACCCAACTTGCTCACGTATTGTTAGAGATACTAAATTGTTGTTTTAAGCCACTAGTGTTTGAGGCAGTTTGTTAGCAGTAATACTTAGCTGAAACTATTACCTTGCTACCTTGTCTGCTGGGGATATTTCCCACCTGGCTGAGCCACAGGGTGTTCTTAACTGCAATGAGGGATATCCCACGTGGTAATGATCACCACCCTCAGTGTTTTCTGATCCACTCTGTCTTACTTATTACCATCTCTGTATTGCGAATATCAACGTTTATTCCTTTAAATGGAACCTGTCTTTCAAAACTGATTTGAATTTCCTCACCTTTTAAGTGGAATTACCTGCCACTTGGACTATGAGGATATAAGACCAGCGCAATGCCGACATGCTTAGTAGACTATTTGCTGGTACTCCTCCCGACGTCTGACCTGGCTGCTCTGGGTTTCTGAGGACTCCCCCTAAACTCGCTCCACGAAATGCCACCACCCCCAACCTGGCACTCTCGCCTCTCCTACCTTCGCCCCGGGATGGCCATAATCTCTGAGGGGTCACGCGGGGAACTCCCATCTGAACTGGAGCTTTATGACTTTCGGTACATGGCCTGTGTCCCTGCCTCGAAGAGGCTTCAGCGTTGGCTAGACCTACCCCGAAAGACCCTTGGGAGGTTTGCGGACGGCCGTCAGGCAGCGACCCCGCGGGCAAGACGGACGCCAGGCGCGCTCCCGACGTAGCCCCGCCTCCTCGCGGCGCTTCCGGCGGCCGGGCCTCAGGGGGCGGGGCCCGGTCGCGGGACCTGTCTGCTGCTTGCCGGGGCAAACGCATCCTTCTCCTGCGCTGGGCCGCAGGAGGCCGTGGGCACGACCGGAAACAGCAGGTGGGTGAAGCCGGAAGCAGGTCTAACCTGCGATGCTGCGGGCTTTGGCCGGCGACCTTGGGCTCCGGTGCGCGCGCTGTTTCCCTCGGGCGGCGGGCTGGGACCTGAGGCCCGCCGCGCCCGGTGCTGAAGGCTCCGCAGTTTGCCTTCAGCACTTAGAACGACCTCATTTCACTGTTAAGAACGGTTGATCCCGAACACAGGAGGGAGGGTAAATAAACCTTGTAAATCAGGTTGGATACCAGCTGTGTGCAAGCCCACAGAGAGGCAAAAAGACGAAGTAAAACATGCGCACGACCATAGTTAGGTTCCGGGTAAGTTATGTGTTGTCGGGGGATAGGGGGTCAGAATAGTAGCGTTTTGCTGAGGTTTTTTGAAGAAGCTGGGCCCGCCTAGAAAGAGAGATGGAATTGTTCTCTTTTCTTTCTGTTGCGTGATGGAAAAGCATGTTTGGCAGTACAAAGGTAGTAAAGTGTTCCCAAGAACATGGAAATAAGAATGTCTTCTGAGGAAAAAGTATAAAATTAGTAATTAAAGGGTGAGAGTGGAGATATGCAAAGTAATTTTGAAGAAACAAAATTTTACCAGGCCTTCAAAGGCTTGACACTATGCTGACAACTAAAGAAAGAATGTGTATCATTCAGCTGGGGTCTGAACTGCTACTGGAGTGTGGGATTAAAAAAGAGAGGCACGCCTGTCCCAGCTGAATTGAAGCCTCCCCGAGGTGAGAGAGGGTATCCTGGCTTAAGAGTAGGATATCTCCTGGGCTCTCCTGAGTTGAGGAGGTGTTTTCCTCAAGGCCCATCCCGTCAGACATTGAAATGATATAGCTCAGTCCTTTTGTTCTGATTATGTATTCGTCAAGCAAACTTCTGCTAAGTTGGCTTGTGAGTAGTCCTACAGTGAGTAGTTGGACAGGCTTACCTGAATATCTGGTTGATGGCCTATAGTTCTCTTTGTAAATCAGTAAGCTGGCATTCAGGCTTTTTGGACATTCCTTTGGGGTTTTTTTGTTGTTGTTGTTTTTTAATTTTTATTTCAGGGTATTATGAGGGTACAAACATTTTGGTTACATTTTATGTCTTTGCCTCACCCAAGCGAGGGTTAGAGGCATGCCCTTTCCCTCTACAACGCTCACTGCGTCCTTTAGTTGTGAGTTTACCCCCGCCCCCCCCACCCCCTAATCCCTGGAGAATATTACTACCGTGTGAGCACCATAGTGTTAATCTGTTAGTGCCAATTTGATGGCAAGTACAAGTGGAGCCTATTCTTCTGATCTTGTGATACCTCCCTTCTGATAATGGGCTCAAGCTCAATCCAGGAAAATATAACAGGTGCTAGATCACTGTCATTTCTTATAATTGAGTAATATTCCATTGTATATATATACCAAATTTTAATAATCCGCTCATGAATTGACGGGCACTTGGGTTTCCATATCCTTGCAATAGTGAATTGTACTGCCATAAACATTCAGGTGCAGATGTCTTTATTACAAAATATCTTTTGCTCTTTGGGGTAAATGCCTAATAGTGCTATTGCTGGATCAAATGGTATTTCTATTTTTAGCTCTTTGAAGTATCTCCAAATTATTTTCCACAGAGGTTGCACTAATTTGCAGTTGGACATACCTTTGGTTTCACTTTTTCTCACTATTTGTGTTACTCTTCATCCTTCAGGGCTCAGTTGAAATGCTACATTCTCACTGAGGCCTATCTATTGGTTTATGTGTTCAAGTGCCTAGAACAGTTTCTGGCTCATAGCAGTGTTCTACCTAACTTCTCAATCTTTGCTAACATGTCACATTTTTAATGATGCCTATGCTAACAGTCTTGTTTAAAATTGCAAGCTACGCCGGGCGTGGTGGCTCATGCCTGTAATCCTAGCACTCTGGGAGGCAGAGGTGGGAGGACTGCTTGAGCTCAGGAGTTCAAGACAGCCTGAGTGAAAGTGAGACCCTGTTTCTACCAAAAAGAAAAAGAGAAAAAAATAAAAACCCAGCCAGGTGTGCGCCTATAGTCTCAGCTACCCGGGAGGCTGAGGCAGAAGGATCACTTAGAACCCAAGAGTTGGAACTTACATTACAGTGAGCTACAATCACATCACTGCACTCTACCCAGGGCAATGGAGTGAGACTCCATTCTGTCTCAACAGAAAAATAAAAACAAAAAAATAAATAAAAATAAATAAAATTGCAGCCTAAATCTTCTCACCTATACATTTCCAATCCTCCCCCCTCAGCTCTACTTTTTCTTATAACCCTTATCACCATTATTTATTTGTCTCATTTTGAATCCCAAATGCCAAAAACAGTATCTGTCGTGTTGTAGATGAAAAACTTGTAGAATTAATACCTTGTTGTGTTTCATTCACACTGTATAGACAATGCCTGGATGAATAGGCATATTTTGAGGACTGTTAAAATACATTCATTGGATCAATATATGAATTGGATCAATTCTGCAACCCTAAGAAGATTGGAGTTTTGGCCAAAGTCAGTAGCTTGGACTATAGTTAATTTATCAAGGTAAATGCCACTTTGATGTGTCTTGGTTAGGAATCCTTGTACACTTAAGGGAATACATGTTATATGACAGGAACAGTATGCACAGAGGAGTAGAGATGGAAAAGGAGGAACCTTATAACAGTTGTTATTATAGTACATTTCATATTTGCCAGACATGAATGCTTTATGCATATTAACACACTTAATGTTCTCAATCATTCTATGAGGTACGAGGCAATTGAAACAGCTAGAGGTTAAACTACTTGCCTAAAGTTATTTAGGTAAGTGGAAGAGCCAGGGCTAACATTTAAGCCACTCTTTGCTATCCTCTCACACTCTGCATATGCAGACAAGAGTGAGAGCCTTAACCTTAGGGAAAGATATTTCACAAGGTCTTTGAGACCCTCCACATCCAGAGACACCATTCAGTTTATTGTCCACAACACGTATTTGTTACTCTTTCTCCTTTGGATCACAATGAAGAGGATCCCTTTTGCTGTCAAAGGCTGCCTTCCTACCTGAACTCTGGATCTGACCACCACTACTTTCTGAGGGACCTCCCTTCACCAATGCTGCCCTCTCTTCCTCTGCTAACTTTCCTACTAGCCTCTGAACATGCTGCGTCTCTTGCATCTTAAATCCTCTCCTAACTCCACATTCCCTTCTAACTACTGCCCTAGCTTTTCCACTTCACAGCTAGAATACACTCATTTAGGCCTTTCATTTACTCAGCACATCTGGTTCTTGCCAAGATCACTAATAACCTTCTTGATGCTGTTACTCTAACAGATCGTTTCAACCCTCATCTGATTTGCTCAATCTTGAGCATTTGGCAGTGTTAACCATCTTGTCTCCTTGAAGCCATAATACCATATTTTAAAAATTTACTTCTTTTCTTCTATTCTCAGCTTTCTTTAGGAGTGCCCCCTCCTTTCTCTCCATATCCCTTAAATGTTGCTGCTCTTCAGGGTTGTTATCAGAGTTGGGTCAGAGGCTCTTGTATCTTCTCACTGAACCATCTCTGGACAATCTAGTCCCCTACCATGGCCTGTTACCATCTATTGAGCTCTGTCCCATTGGCTGCTCGATAACCATTTGACAGTTCAACACAGTCAAAATGAACCAATTATCTTCACCCCATACTTCTTCCTGTGAAATCTGTCCTAGGAAATTTCACCTCTTTCCATCTCTTTGCCAGGCCAGAAATCAAGGCATAATATTAATAAAATGGCTAACCCATATTGTGTACTTTCTATGCCCCAAGCACTTTACATATATTAGATCATTTAATCCTGATAATATGAAATGAGTCCTGTCATTATCCACATATTACAGATAAGGGATCTGAGGCATAGGAAAGTTAACTAATCTGCCTTAGGTCATTCAACTGGCAAAGGATAGAGTTGGGATTTGAATGCTAGCAGTCTGGTTTAGGCTTATAGTCCTTATATTATGAAGGATGTGATCCTTGACTTCTCTCTCTCACCCTCATTCAACCAGTTACCAAGTATTGTACATCCTCCATGTTTAGGTGATGTCTGTAAAGTATAAATCTTCCACTTTCTTAAAACTGTTCAGCACCTCCCTCATGGCTTTCAGGGTAAGGTTCAAGCATTTAACATGGATTTTAAGGCTCTTCATAATTGGACTTCTATTGCTCCTGCCTTCTGATCTCCAACTCCGTATTCTTGCACTTGTAAGTACCAGCCAATGGAATTAAATTCTTTGCACAGGTCTTGTCTCCTTTTCCACCAAGCTGTTGCATATTGTTGGAATACTTTTCCTTACCGCTTTTATGTCTCAACTTCAATGTCACTTCCACTAATTAGAGGGCTAGATGGCCCTCTGGTGTACTTACACCTATCACAGCACTTATGACACTATATTTTAATTATCACCTTACTTTCTTTTTAGTATCTCCCACTAGATTGTGGAGATACTAAAAGTTCCATGAAGGCAAGGACTAGTCCACCTTCTTAATATCTTTCATATCCATTCCCTTCTTTTCCCTGTCTGCTACCCTGCTTCATGCCCTCATTATCTCTAGCTTAGACAACTGCATTAGTCTATTAACTATGCTCTTTGTCCTTAGTCTATCGTTTGTTCAATCCATGCTCAACACTAGAGGCAGTTTTGTATAATAGCTGAAAACACTTTCCTGCTTAAAACACTTTAGTGGATCCTGGCTGCTTTTTAAAATGGCCAAATATTTTAGGATTACATGAATTTGTCTTCTCCCTCTTCTCTATCCCCTTACTACCTTGTGCCTAGTAGGCATTCCGTAATTATTTGTTGAATGAATGTGGAACTGTATCAAAGTCAGTCAAACAGAACCAAAAACAAAGAGATTAACCAAAGAAATGCAATCTGGGTGCAGAGGTTTCCTACAACAGTGTAGCCATAAACTTCAATGGAGCTAGAAGACTAGCAACTCTTTCCTTTAGGAGGAAGTTCCCAAAATGTGCCTTATCATTAGATGACTCTTTGCCTTTGCATATGCTTGGAATATGCTACTCCTATCTACCTGGTACACTATCAGATTTGGAAACTCAGTTCAACTGTCCAGTCCTCTGCTAAATTTCTCCAGACCAGCTGGGTGTGGTGGTACATGCCTGTAGACCCAGCTACTCTGGAGGCTGAGAGGCAGGAAGATCACTTGAGCCCAGTAAGTTGAGGCTGCAGTGAGCTATGATCGTACCACTGCACTGCAGCCTGGGTGGCAGAGTGAGACCCTGTCTCTAAAAACAAACAAAACTCTGCAGACATTTCTAGACAGAGGGAATGTAAATTGGTTCAACTTTTCTGTAGCATATAACAAGAGTGATGAAAATATGAAGACTCTTTAACCTAGGAGTTGCACTTTTAAGACATAATTAAAGAATTTGGCTTAGTTACAGACTTTAATAACCCATTCCCAGTTCTTCAACCTAAAGGACAATTACAAACATCCTAAGAAATAGAATTAAAATAGAATGGCTTATTTAAGACCATAAGTAGTCAAAATACTACATTTTCATAGCTAGTATTTTCAACTTTTTGCCACTTAATATTTCACTAGCAATGCTAACATTAATAATGTGTAAAGGGTCCAAACATAATGAATTTGTTCATAGTTTTTCTATATAACCCTGTATACTCCAGTTGCCTGTCCTGCCATCAGGGCTTCATCCTAATTTAATATTGATCTAAATAAAATTTATGCTGCCAGTAAATCATATATCCCAAAGTCAAATAGGAATTATTTTATAAGTATTATAAAGACATAATTAAAGCTTCCACAGAGATGTTCTTGAATATATTGGGGGTTTTTTGTTTTTGTTTTTTGAGACACAGTCTCACTCTGTTGCCCGGGCTAGAATGCCATGGCATCAGCCTAGCTCACAGCAACCTCAAACTCCTGGGCTCAAGCAATCCTTCTGCCTCAGCCTCCCGAGTAGCTGAGACTACAGGCATGCACCACCATGCCCGGCTAATTTTTTCTATATATTTTTAGTTGGCCAATTAATTTCTTTCTATTTTTAGTAGAGATGGGGGTCTCGCTCTTGCTCAGGCTGGTCTCAAACTCCTGACCTTGAGCGATCCACCCGCCTCGGCCTCCCAAAGTGCTAGGATTACAGGTGTGAGCCACTGTGCCCGGCCTCGAATATATTGTTAATAACAGAAAAACTAGAAACAACCTAAAATTACAGACTAAGAGGCGGATTGAGTAAACTGGTATATTTAACAATGGAATATTATATAATCATTAAAGCTGACATAAAAATAGATTTAATGTTGAATGAAATAACAGGATGATTATACTTTTGGGGGAGAGAGTGTATGTGTGTGTATGTGTATACATGCACAGAAATAAAATGGGTATACACCAAAATGTTAATTGTGATTATCTCTAGGTGGTGGGTTTATGGATGCTTTTATTTTCTTCTTTTTGCGTATCTGTATTTTCTCATTTTTCTCAACAAACCTGCATTACTTGTGAATTCAGAATAATTTGTTTGGCTTTGATATATATTACATAATATATTTGCAGTAGACTTGTTTGAAAAATATGTGCCCTTATTCCATTTCAACTGAAATTGTTTGAAATTTGTCTTCCTTTATTGCCTTTGAATATTCTGTTATAGAGTTGCTAAACACTATAACAGTTGGTAAAGCTAAAAGGCAATAAAAGCAACTCAACTAGATACTTACAGAATTAGACATTTAAATAACCAATAATCGATTGCTAGAAAATGGAATTTTTCCCTTTTCAATGAATTAATTTGTCTGTCTTCCATTTTTAAGCATGCTGATCCCATATTCAATGAAGAATTGCTTCCAGTTACTTTGTAACTGCAAGGTCCCAGCAGCTGGCTTTAAAAATACAGTAAAAAGTGGGCTCATTCTACAGTCGATTTCCAATGATGTTTATCAAAATCTGGCTGTAGAAGACTGGATCCATGACCATGTGAATCTAGAAGGCAAACCAATTCTTTTCTTTTGGAGAAATTCTCCCTCTGTTGTAATTGGTAGGCATCAAAATCCTTGGCAGGAATGTAACCTGAATCTAATGAGAGAAGAAGGTATAAAACTGGCTCGGAGAAAAAGTGGAGGAGGAACGGTCTACCATGATATGGGTAATATCAACTTGACTTTCTTTACAACCAAAAACAAGTATGATAGAATGCAAAATCTGAAATTAGTTTTGAGAGCTCTGAATGCTGTCCAACCCCAGCTGGATGTGCAAGCTACCAAAAGATTTGACCTTTTACTTGACGGACAGTTTAAAATCTCAGGAACAGCCTCCAAGATTGGCAGGACTGCTGCTTATCACCATTGCACTTTATTATGTAGTAGTGATGGGACCTTCTTATCTTCTTTGCTAAGGAGCCCTTACCAAGGGATCAAGACCAATGCCACTGCCAGCATACCTTCCTTAGTAAAAAATCTTTTGGAAAAAGATCCTACTCTGACCTGCGAAGTACTGATGAATGCTGTTGCTGCAGAGTATGCTGCATATCATCAAATTGATAATCACATTAACCTAATAAACCCAACAGATGAGACACTGTTTCCTGGAATAAATAGCAAAGCCAAAGAACTACAAACTTGGGAGTGGATATATGGCAAAACTCCAAAGTTCAGTGTAAATACTTCCTTTCATGTATTATATGAACAGTCACACTTGGAAATTAAAGTATTCATAGACATAAAGAATGGAAGAATTGAAATCTGTAACATTGAAGCACCTGATCATTGGTTGCCACTGGAAATATGTGACAAATTAAATTCAAGTCTTATTGGCACTAAGTTTTGCCCAACTGAAGCTACCATGCTAACAAATATATTACTTAGAACTTGTCCACAAGACCATGAACTACACAGTAAATGGAATATTCTCTGTGAAAAAATTAAGGGGATAATGTGATTACAAGTAAATTTCTTAATACTGACAGTTTCAATTAGAAAATAAAATTTCTCATACATGTACATTGTATGTCTCTTAAAAAAACAAAAAAGCCTAGTCTCTTTCAGTAACTTCTCCCCATCTGAAATTGTTTGTCACCTATCCTTGTCTGTATTTTCTACTGACCTCTAGGATACTCTTTCTTTCTTCATTGATTTTAATACCTGGCACATACTTGTATTTCTGCTCCTTTTTACTGTCTTAGGGATGTATATCATATTAGATACTATGACTTCAGAGTGAGTTCTTTGTTTTTCTTACCTCTAAGGAATATGACCCAAATTTCTTGCCACCTTTCATATCTTAAACTCTAAAATCTCCCTTTTTGGTTATATTTTCTTAGCTTTCCATTCTGTACTGCTAATCAAGCTCAGTGCACTTTTCTAAGCCCTCAACCCCTCCCTAATGTCTCCTTGCTTTATTTTCCTTCTACCCCAGCCTGAATTATACTATAAATATACCAATATTCTCATTTGCTTCTCCCCCTTGGCCTTCTACCATAGCTACTTTTAATTTTAATCTAAACAGTTGATTTCTTACTTTTTCCAGCAGGGAATGCTGGTGGGGGGCAGAAATCTCATGCAGATTAGCCCAATTTCATATTTATAATTTTCAATTTGTGTATCTTCTTTCTGTTGGTGTCAGATTCATTTCATCTCTGATTCTTAAAAGGGCTTATTCCTAAAGGTTTCCATTCTTCTCAAGTTCAGAATTCCACTACTCTTATCACAAACCTTGATTCAGAATTTGTTGAGAGTTGACTTCAGAATTGAGCCCTTCTGGTCCCAATGTTCTATACTTCAACAATTCTCTTTTCATTTAGTGTCAGAGAAGGAAATATCTCCCTTTCTTTCAAGCTAATCCCTCTAGTTTTACCCTGGATTTTGTCCTCTCCTGCCTGTGTTTGGCCCTTATACCATCACTTACATATCTTCCATGTGTTTTTTTCTCTCCACTTGTACTGGATCCTTAAGTATAGTGAATGAACATATTCACATCTCCCCTTTCACAAAACTCTCCTGCTCAAGATTCCTTTTCTCTCCATTGCCAAACTTATTCAAAGAGTAACATCGCTGTTATCCCTTTCCTGTCTCTACAGTTCACTCATTCACATACTCTTTATTTCTACAGTACTTAACTATATATTGAGTGCCTCCTGTGTGCCAGGCACTGTGCCAGTAGTCGGATGTTCATGGTGAGTGAAAGAGACGTGGTCTCTGACCTCAGGAATTGACAGTTTAGTATAGTGGCTTTCAAACTTTTTAAAAACTAGAGTGAAATTGGAGTAAAAAATATATTTTACATTGTGCACACACACATTCATATATAACTAACACACACACACACATTCATATATACCTAACAAAGTTTCACAATACAATACTTATCCTTCACTATTTACTTCTCTATCACTATTTACTTCACTATCTATAAAATGGATATTTTATATTCCATTTTATTTCCTTGTTTAAAGATTGATCTTATGACCCATTTGATTCAACAGCATTAGCTAGAACAGTTTAACTGGGGCCAGAAACATCCACTTCCAACATGGCTAACTGACTTGGCTAGCACATCAGTGCTAGCCACTGGCTGGGAGCTCAGCTGGGGCTGTGAGCTAAGGGCTTCAGTTCCTTTCTGGTTGGGCTGCCTGGATTTCCTCACGCCATGGTGGCTGGGTGCCCAGAGCTAGTGCCCCAAGAAAGCAGGGTAGAAGCTGTGTTTCCTTTTATGACCTAGTGCTAGAATTAACATAGTATCACTTCTGTTGTCACAAGCACATCAAAATTGAATAGGAGGTGACATTCCTCCCACCTTCCCGTGGGAAGAATGTCAAAGTCATTATAACAAGAGCTTCTGGAATGGGAGATTTTATTGTAGCCGTTTGGGTAAGGGACAATTCGCCACACAGAATAAGCATACAGGAAGGCCCTAAAGCAGGATAGAGCTAGATTTATTTAAGGCATTAAAAGAGATACAGGCAGATTCAAGTGTGGGAACAAAGGGGAGAATGGACCAAGATGAAGTTGGAGCGATAAGCAGATACCAGGTCATGTAGAGACTGATAAGCCAAAGTAGAGCTTGGTTTTATTTTAAGTGCAATGAGAAGACATTTTTATAAAGATTATTCTGGCTGCTCTGGGGAGAATGGATTGGTGTAAGGCAAAATAGGAAGCAGAGAGCTAGTTGGCAGGCTACTGTAAGAGTCCAGGTAAGAGATGTTGCTGGCAGTGGCCATGGAAAGAAGTGGACAGTATATTAGGCACTTGTTGAAAATTAGAGATGACTCCTGTTTACAGGGCATGGCTTAATTTTGGTTCTTTAAAAAAGGAAACAATGATGCCATGACACTCCCAGAAATTTCTCACAGTTCTGGAGGCTGGAAGTCCAAGATCAAGGTGCCAGCAGGTCTGATTTCTTCTGTGACCTCTCCTTGGCTTGCAGACAGCCACATTCTCATGTCCTCACATGATCTGCCCTCTGGGTGCATGCATATCTGTGTCCCAATTCCCTGTTCTTGTAAGGACACCAGTCATATTGGATTGGGGTCCACCCTAAAGACCTCATTTTCACTTAATTACCTCTTTAAAGACCTTATCTCCAAATATGGTTACATTCTGAGGTACTAGGGATAAGGACCTCAACATATGAATTTGGAGGGGAGGGAAGCATAATTCAGCCTGAAACACAGGAGTTTCAGGACTCTGAGAGACCTCTTTACCTGAAACAATGTAATATAGTACTTGAATATCAGCAAACTGATTTCAGTCCTCTTTTTTATGAATTCTTTTCTTTTCTTTTCCTTTTCCTTTTTTTCTTTTTCTTTCTTTTTCTTTTCAGACAGAGTCTCACTCTGTTGCCTGAGCTAGAGTGCCGTGGCATCAGCCTAGCTCACAGCAACCTCAAACTCCTGGGCTCAAGCAATCCTTCTGCCTCAGCCTCCCGAGTAGCTGAGACTACAGGCATGTGCCACCATGCCCGGCTAATTTTTTCTATATATTTTTAGTTGGCCAATTAATTTCTTTCTATTATTTTTTTAGTAGAGACAGGGTCTTGAACTTGCTCAGGCTGGTCTCGAACTCCTGAGCTCAAGCAATCCTTCCGCTTGGGCCTCCAAGAGTGTTAGGATTACAGACATGAGCCAACGTGACTGGCCTATAATATTACTTCTAGTAAGGAATTATTGGAAACCACTTACATGTCTACCAATGGGGGAATGGGTAAAGAGAAAGAATTATGGAATAGCCACTGTGTGGAATATTACACAGCCTAAAAAAGGATGAGGCTGTCTCCGTGTACTGTCCTGGAAAATTTCCAAGCATGTTAAGTGCAAAAAAGCCATGTTTCAATACATACGGTACAATCCCACTTTTTGGTAAACTAATAAAAAGTTTAAAAATTGCACACAAAGCAAGGCAATATTTCTACATGTATGTATGTTAGTGAAAAAAAGAAAAGAAAAGATCTGATAGGATCCACCAAACTCTTAGCAGTGGTTAGCTAGAGAAGAGAGTGCAGGTTTGGAGATGTAAGTATCATGTGCAATGAAATACATCAATGAATTAGTTGTACAGTTATAAAGAAATAAAAACCAACCAGGAAATGGGGAGATATAGGTCAAAGCATACAAAGCAGCATGTGCGTAGAATGAACAAGTAAAAGCTCTAATGTACAACCTGAGGACTTTCGTTAATATCAGTAGATCATATTCAGGATTGTCGCTGAATGAGTAGATCCTAGTTGCTCCTGCCACAGAGGGAAAAATGGGTAACTCTGTGAGATGATGGATACGTTGATTTTTTTCACTATAGTAATGATTTTACCATATATATATATCTTATAACATGTTCTATACCTGAAATATATATACACAATAAAATGTATTTTTTTAAGAAAGCTAACCAAGCCCACAGCACTGAGTATAGGGCCAGCTGGAAAAGTGCTCGGTCAATATTTGCCGATTGTGATGAGCTACTTCGCAGAGTTGGCTTCTGGAAGCTGTTGGATGAACCCCATAGAAACTTTTCTGTGAATTTCTTTCTTTATTTTTTTATTTTATTTTTTCCTGTGGCCACATGCTACAGAAGAAATTTTCTTTCTTTTTTTTTTTTTTTGAGACAGGATCTTGCTCTGTCACCTAGGCTGGAGGGCAGTGGCACTATTCATAGCTCACCGCAGCCTACAACTCCTGGGCTCAAGCAATCCTCTCTCCTCAGCCTCCTGAGTAGCTGGGACTACAGGTGCACCACCACACTTGGCTAATTTTTAAATTTTTTTTTTTTTTTTTTGGTAGAGACGAGGTCTCGCTGTATTTCTCAGGCTGGTATTGAACTCTTGGGCTCCAGCGATCCTCCTGCCTCGACCTCCCAAAGTGCTGGGATTATAGGTATGAGCCACATCTGACCTGTGAATTCCTTAAAATTGTAAATCAAATGGTCTAACTATCTTTCAATGGCCTATTTTTTTTATAATGAAAACCACTCTATTACCAAGGGTTTCAGACGAGCTGATCTGGCTCTTGGCTGCTTCTTGAAACTTCATCTCTCCCTAACTCCCCCCAGCTCTTAGCCTTCTGACCTTCCTGAAAGACCTCAAAGTCTTTTCTGCCTCAGGGCCTTTGCACAGAAGGCAGTTTTCCCTGCCTGGAATGTTCGTCTTTGGTATGCTGATCCTTCATCCTTCGGGGCTCTGCTTAAGTGTTTAGACTTTCCCCGACTTGACTATCTAAGTGACAATCCCCATCCGCAGCATTATTCTCTCCCGTGGCATCCTGCTCTTTTTCTGTGGTGACAGTGACACAGTTGGCAATGCTCTACTTCTCTGTGGGTTTGTGCATCTGGACTCCTGAGGGTGGGGCTGCTCACAGCTGTCTCCAGTGAGTGGCGCACCCAAGGCACATGCTAAAAATGTGCACGGTGCCTGAATCGCCACTTTCTCTCCAGCGTGTCCTCATCCCACCAGAAGGCAGAGCGGGCCCAGCACACAGTAGGGACTCGGTCAGAGCAGGGAGCCTTTGTAGGACCGAGGAGAACTGAGCCATGCGCTGCAGTTATGTCATGTGGCAATGGTTGCTCAGATCCTGCGGGATGGAGACCGATTCCGGCAGCAGAGACAGGCTTTCTCAGCCCCCGTTTGGGTCTCTGTCGTCATCCCCCATTCCAAGAATCCAGAGCTCCTGTGGTGGCGCCAGTGGAGACTCTGGGTGGGCAGCTGGTTCCAGCCTAGGGATGGGTTCCTTCCCACATTTTCTGACTGGGCACAAGTGAAGTTGGTTTGGAAGAAAATGTCAAAGTAAAAAACAGTGCGGTGATTCAGACTTGCTCACTGCCATTTGAAAGGAATGAAAGTAGGATTAGCCAAAAAAACAAAATCCAAACCAAAACAAAAACAAAAACACCCTACTGTTTTAGAATCTGCCTCAGAAACAATCATCCTACTGTTTTCTATGTCATAAAAAAAATGAAGGGCTCACCCAGGCTTTGTTCTGCCACTTGGACTGGTCTGCGGGAGAGGCTGGTCTCTGGGTAACAATTTTGTAACTTCGGAGAAGGAGAAGTGCTTCTCATTTCCAGAGATCCTACTTAAGTGGGGGGGATGCGGGGGGGGGGCAGGGGAGGGCCGAAGGTCTCAGGTGCCTGGAGGGAAAGGGGCTGAACATCCAGTTGAATAGGTAGTAGGTAAAGGGTGTGAACCAAAATAAAATTTTAAGGCTCACCCCGCCACCGGCTGACTGAATGGACCCCCTCGTGGCCAAAGGAATATCCTAAAACTAAATTGTCTGCCAGGACGAGGGAGGTCAGACATGCCTCATCATGCCCCACTCTCTTCTTGGAGTCCTTTGTGACCCATTGACAGGCCTAAGGGTATGCAAGACAAACCTGCAGGTCCTCAATTTGCACAACAAATCTATGTCTCGTGGCTTATCTCTGATAACCACTCCTTATGTTAAAACATTCCAAGCTTCTAGACAAAGCTTCATGTCTTTAACCAATTACAAGCCAAAGAATCTTTAAACCCACCTGTAACCTGTAAGCCCCCGCTTCGAGATGTCCCACCTTTTTGGGCCAAACCAATGTATGCTTCCCATGTATTGATTGATGACTTTACCTGTAACCCCTGTCTCTCTGAAATGTATAAAACCAAACTGTAACTTAACCACCTGAGTCCACTTGCTCAAGGTTTCTTGGGAGTGGCTCCGGGTCATGGTCCTCAAATTTGGCTCAGAATAAACTTCTTTAAAATATTTCAGAGTTTGGATTTTTTCCGTCCACAAGGGTTAAGTCAGCATCAACCAGTGATATTTTCAAAGTGTCACAGGCCTTAAAATGTTAACCCCTCTCCATCATTGTGGTCAGCTATATAATGGGCACCCAAAGATACATCAGATCCTAATCCCATCCAGAAGTGGACATTTCTGAAAAAAAGAAAAAAGAAAAAGAAAACCAGATCCTAATTCTTAGAACCTGCATATTAAATTTTACCGTATAAAGTAAAAGAGTCTTTGCAGATTAAATTAAGTGATTAAATTAAGATTCCTGGCCGGGCGTGGTGGCACATGCCTGTAATCCCAGCACTCTGGGAGGCCGAGGTGGGAGGATTGCTTGAGCCCTGGAGTTTTGAGGTTGCTGTGAGCTAGGCTGTCACCACGGTACTCTAGCCTGGGCAATAGAGTGAGACTCTTGTCTCAAAAAAAGATTCCTAATTTGTAATTTGGGGAGATTATCCTGGAGTATCTAAATTGGGCCCTAACCCGATCACAAGTGTCCTTATGGGGGGGGGAGCTTTTATACACACAGAAGAGGAGGAGGCAATCTGACCTCCAAGGGGGAGATACGGGTGAGGAGGTCACAAATCAAGGAATACCAGCAGCCACTACCAGATGCTGGAAGAGCAGGGACCGGATTCTCCCCTAGAGCCTGCAGAGGGAACATGGCCCCAAGAACAGCTCTTCCCACATTTTGGGACATTTTGACTCAGTGAAACTGATTTCAGACTTCTGGCCTCCAAAACTGTTGGAAAATAAATTTCTGTTGTTTTAAGTCACCAAGTTTGTGGTAACTTGCTACAAGCAACCACAGGACACTAATACAATCATCTAAATAGCCCTGTGTGATCTGGCCCCTGCCTATATGTCCAATCTCACACTCACTCGGCTCCAGCCCCACCAGGGCCCTTCTTTCTGTTCTTCAAACTGTCTAGCTTGGTCCAGCCTCAAGGCCTTTGCACTTACTCATTTCTTCCCCCAGATCTTCCCAAGGCAATCCCCTACTCATGATTCCGATCTCTGCATAAATGTCACCTTCTCTACAGGTCTTCCTTGACCACCCTATAACTAAAAATCACCTTCTCCTTACTCTCTGTCACATCCCCCTGTTTTATTTTAGTCTCAGCATTTGTTGCTTTTTTTTTTTTTTTTTTGAGGCAGAGTCTCACTCTTTTGCCCCGGGCTAGAGTGCCGTGGCGTCAGCCTAGCTCACAGCAACCTCAAACTCCTAGGCTCA
>CAUYRT010082780.1:0-10424 GCA_963574885.1 Lepilemur ruficaudatus | reverse complement strand
TTCATTTCCAGGATTTTGGTTTGATTTTTCTTTAATATTTCAATTTCTTTAGTGAATTTTTCTTCTAGGTCCTGGATTTTTTTTGTGGTTTCTTTGTGTTGGTTATCTATTTTTTCTTGCATGTCATTGAGTTTTCTTACAATCCATGTTTTAAATTCTTCTTCTGTCATTTTAGTGTTCTGACTTCGGTTGATGTCCATTTCTGGAGAGCTAGTGTTCCTCTTTGGGGATGCACTTTCCGTTTGATTCTTCGTACTTCCAGAGTTCTTTCGCTGATTTCTTCCCATCTGGATCAGTTGTTGCTTCTTGCTTTTAGATTTTCATTTGGATAATGACACACCCTGTTTAGTCTCTGAGCCAGTAGGTGGTGATTGTGGGTGAGATTCGACCACACCCTGTAATGAGTCAGTCGATGTGGTAAAAGGGTGTGCAGAATGACCTCCCTGTCAGTAGGTGGCGCTTGCTGGGAGGAGCAGACTCGAGTGTTGTTTTGGGGTCCTGTAACCAGCTCTAGTTCCTCTGGAGAGGCACTCTAGTGCCTCACGTGGTGGGTGGTGCCCTGGGATTTCCAGGTTTGTCCTTATTCTCCACCTCAGTGGGGGCAGGTCTGGGAGTGAGTCTGGGCAGAGCTGGGTTGGGTAAGCCTGCCCTCAAGCACTACAGTTGCTGTTAGCAGGGGTCAAAGGGCTTTTCTGTGCTTCTGGGCAAAGCTGTCAGGGAGGGGCTGAAATGGCCCCACTCAGCCAGAAAGTCTGCGTGTGAAGGTGGGGCTGTCTGAGACCTGCAGTCTGGAACAAGTCTCGCTTCTTTCCACCGTCCCCAGCTCTGCGGCTTCTCCTGGGCCTCTGCCAGCAGGCAGGACCCCACGCTAGCGGGTCTCCCCTGGCTGTGATGCAGGGCAGGAGGTTCCCTGCCCAGGATAGCAGCCTGGGCTGGGGACACAGCCCTCCCCTGCAAGGAGAGCCGCCCCTCAAGCACGCTGATCTGCCCCCAAAGGCACACACACCCCAGTAGTCAGGTTCACAAATATCCCTTCTCTGCCCCAGGGCAATGCAAGACTTGAGTACACAGCATCTGGTCTGCAGGTCTGGTCCCTGGGCCCCAGAATTCAAACCCTGACCCCGCCAAGAAGTGGCGTGTCAGTCCTAAGGCACCCACAGGATGCCCAAGCTGGGTCGATGTCTCTCAGCCTCGGGATCTGCCCTGTTTTCCTAGGGTCACTGGGCCAGCAGCACCTGGGAGGGCTCGCGGATAGGGAGCTCACAGTCTGAGTACCCCTCAGTCTGCTGTAGGGCCCCAAATGGAAAGGTCCCGTTCCCTTGAGATGCTTCCCGGTGGTGGCTAAATTGTCTCTCTTGGCAGCCGTGGGTAGGGAAGGGGGCCGGGAGAATGAGGCAATATGGCGCCTGACGATCGGCTTGAGTCTGTGGGCTGGGAGGTGTCCTGAGGGAGGTGGGAGCCTGGCACCGTGGCCACAAGAGGCTCACCGCTAACCGGCAGCAGCCATCTCTGGGCTGGTGTTAACAGGTCTCTGCAGCTGCCCAGGAGCCCACCAGCAGTCCGAGATGCAAGGGAGGGGAAAGTTAGCCACTCCACCTACCCTTGTCACCGGTCTCCAAGCTTCTCATGGGCTTTCTCCTTTCAGTTCTCCTCCACAACCTCCTCCCGTGGAGTCTTTCATGGTCTCAGGTATCCCTCCTTCTGGCCCTTGTCCGATGTATGCTTGTCTGCTTGCTTATTTCTTCCGCTTTCTTCTAAAATCTGTCTATTTTGTGGAGACATTCTGGCTGGCGGCTTTTCTCGTCCGCCATCTTTAATCTCCTCCCAGTTTTCATTTTTTTAACGGTATCCAGAAAAGAGCAGAAAATTTTAATTTTGATAAAGTCCAATTTATCAATTTTTTTCCTGGTATGATTGATGCTTTTTGTATCCTGTGTTAAGAAATTTTTGTTTATGCCCAAGTTGCAAAAATTTTACCTTATTGCTTTTTTTCTAGGTGTTTTATCGTTTTCTCTTTTACTTTTATGAATATAATCCACATCAAATAAACTTTTTGTGGGGGGTAAGAACGGACTGTAGTTCAATTTTTAAAATATGAATATCCAGGTTTTTTCAGCAACAGCTGTTGAAAAAACTATTCTTTCCCCATTGAATTACCTTCTCACCTTTATCAAAAATTAATTGACCATAGATGTGTGAGTCTATTTCTAGATTCTGTTCTGTTCTATTGATTTATACTTCTGTTCTTATGCCAGTACCATATACTGTATTGGTTACCGTAACTTTGTAGTAAGTCTTAAAATAAGAAAGTACAAGCCCTTCAACTATGTTCATGTTTTTCAAAATTATCCTGGCTATTCTAGATTTTTTGTATTATATTTTTATATAAATTTTAGACTCTGCTTGTCAATTTTTAGGAAAAAAGAGTCAGCTATGATTGTGTTAATCTATAAATCAATTTAGGGGGAGGGATATCTTAGCAGTCCATGAATATGATATACATCTCTCCAGTTATTTAGATCTTTCTATCTCTTCTTGGCAATACTTTGTCACTTTCTACATAGAAGTCTTGCACATATATTGTTAAATTTATCCATGTATTATGTTTTTGATGCTATTATAAATGATATTTTAAAATTATTTTTTCAATATTTGTTGCTGGAATATAGAAATATAATTGATTTTTTTGTATATTGACCTAGACATAATTATGTCATCTCTGAAAACGATAGCTTTTCCTCTTTTTATTCTTCATGCTTTTATATCTTTTTCTTGTCTTATTTCATTGCTAGGACCTTCAATACAGTGTTGAATGGAAGTTAAGAGTGGACATGATTACCTTGTTTCTGATCTTAGGGAGAAAATGTATTTCACCATTAAATTTTGCAATGTGTTGAGGTGATGATATAATTTTTCTCATTTATCTTGTTAAAGTGATTGATGATTTGATTTTTAATTTCACAACAACACTGTATTCCCAGACAAATCCCACTTGGTCATGGTACATTATCTTTTCTTATACATTGGCAGACTCAATCTGCTAATATTTTATTGTGGATGTTTACATCTACATTCATGAGGGATATTGATCTATAGTTTTCTTGTAATGCCTTTGTCTGTGTTTGGTATCAGTGTTATTTCAGGCTCATTAAACATGATGAAATGTAATCCTGTCCCTTTTGTTTTCTCAAAGAGATAGTATCAGATGAGTATTATTTATTCTTTAAAATTTGATATAATTTGCCATTTGAGCTTAGAATTTTCTTGAGAGGAGGTTTTAGATTATGAATTAAACATCTTAAAATATATAGGGTATTCATACATGCAATTTCTTCTTGAGACAGTTTTTTCAAGAAATTTTTCCATTTTATCTAAGATATACACTTTATTGGCATAAAAGTGTTCATTATATTCCTTTATTATCATTTTAATGTCTATAGGATCTGTAGTGATATTCATGCTTTCATTTCTGATATTGATCATTTGTGGGTTTTTTCTTGATTAGTATTTCTAGGGCCTTATCAATTTCATAAATCTTTTCAAAGAATCACTTTAGACTTGGCTGATTTTCTCTATTATTTGTTTTCTATTTCATCAGTTAACTTTGAGTTTAACTTGCTCTTCTTTTTATGAATTTCTAATGTGGAAACTTAGATCAAGATTTTGAACCTTTCTTCTTTTCTAATATAGGCTTTTAAAGTTATAAAATTTCCTCTCCATACTGTGTTAGCTGCATCCCAGAAATTTTGATGTGTTGTGTTTTCATATCATCCAGTTAGAAGTTATTTTCTCCTTCCATTTGTGTTTTTGTCTTTGACTGATGGATTATTTAAATGTGTTTTCAATTTCCAAATATTTGGGGAGACAGTCTAGGTATTTTATTATTATTGATTCTTAATTTAATTCTATGATAGTCAAGACCATATCTTGTAAGATTTCAAACTTTTTGATAAGTTTTAAGACTTATTTAATTAAGTAGCATAAGGTCTGATTTATAGAACATTCTGTGTGCACATGAAAGAAAAGAATAAATATTCTGTGGAGGGTAGTGTTTTATAAATATTGATTAGGTTAGATTGGTTGATAATGTTGTTAAAATCTATTTTCCCTACTCTTTAAAAAAAAGTCTGTTTGTTCTATCAATTACTAGAAGGGGGTGCTCAAATTTCATAGCACAACTGTAGATTTTTCTATTTCTCTATTTCTGTCAATTTCTGCTTCATGTAGTTTAACATTCAGTTACTTAAGACAGATGTGCCCATCGATGAATTATCTTTTTTGTTCCTATTTGAACATAGCCTTCCTGACGGCGGGGACATTGTGTATTCTGTACAGAACAGTGCCTGGTGCATGACAGGTATCTGTTAGGTGGATGCAGCACACCTGACCTCATCCTCTCAAGAGCCTGGCTAGATTGTTATCACCCACTTCACAGATGAGGGTAAGTCACTGTGCAGCTCTTCCTCCTTTCTCTTCCTTCTCTGCATCTCCCTTGAGTGAGTGATATTTGTGAAGATGGGGCAATGGGCCTGCAAAGACAATCAATGACATTCATGTACAGCTCAGAGACGATGCAGCCTACTCTAGTCATTCTCGGCCTCATCTGTGCACCCCAATCTCTACACAAACATCAGATGTGGCTATATCCACCACTAATACTACTTTGGGTATTACTTTGAATACTGCAATTCCAAGCACACTCCCAGATATCCCTGAGGTTCCTCTCGGGTTCCTTAGGCTTAAATACTAGGGAGCTAGTTTGGTCATCTGATTTTGTATTCAACTCCCTGGCATTGTATAAATTAACACAAAGAGTTTAGCCTTCCAAAATTGTTGGATGGCAAATGGAATGAGACTTGTGAAACCAGAGCTCCTTTAACATCTCGGAATCTTCTCATCTCCAACCAGAGGCTTATGTATTTTCTAGGGACACTGGGGATCCCACAGGACTGAAAGCATCCTCTTCTTCAAGTAGGCTGGGGTTGGACGAAGCAGAGCACACCCAGAGCCCTTGGTAGTTGTCCCCTGGAAAGCACAGTGCCTGTAGTTGGCACAAGCAGGAGCTTACCCACAGAAATAAAGACTTCTTTGAATTCTGCTCCCAGCTTAGGGTCAGCTAATGCCATGTGTGGTACAGGGTGATAATCGGCTTTGCAGTCGTCTCCTTGAGCCCTAGGGTAGACGCCAGTCTGCAGTGGAGCAGGCAGAGCTACCAGGCTGTGGCTGGCCAAGAATTGCTCTCAGGAAGTAGCAGACCACTCCTCTCTCGTTTTCTCCCCAGCTTAAACTGGGAAGATGCTGAGTCGTAAGCAGGGTCATGAGGAAGGAAATATAGGGATGTGGTTGTTTTAGACACTGAGTGTTCCTAATTTTTAAAAGTTCATGATCATGACAAAAGCAATGAAAGAGTATTTTTTTAATAATCACTTTGAATCTTGTCAGAGAAATGGATTGCAAAGTGGCAGTGTTCTAGCCTCACTTCCAACATTCCTCAGCCCTCCTTGGCAGCCTGGGCCAGCCCTGGTTGAGGGGTGGCTCTGCTATTTGGCCGACATGGGACGATGCTGGCAACTTCTCTGCAGGAATCAAAGCACGTGTTAGGACACAGGGGTGGGTGGGAGCGGGCCAGAGAAAGAGGGCCGGCTCGGTGGTGAATTCTTCGTGAAGATTAGGAGGCATCCTGTGATCTGCCTCACTGTGACTGGGCAGTGGCTCAGAAGAGAGGATTCTACAGAGAAATTGTTTGTGAGAGGGTTGAAACTGGGCTAGAGGTTTATCAGTGGGGAGGTGAGTCATCTCGAAGAAAAGGATAAAGTGGGAACCAGAAGATCCGGCAGAACCAGTCTGGACCCAAGCGTGGCCAGCGTTGTTCAATCCTGTGCAGTCACGCTGCGGAGCCAGAGATGATGCCGGCGAGTGTCAGGCAGAGCTGGGGAGCCAGACCGACTTCCCGTTCTCTCGCAGGGCAAGGCGAACGGAGTGGACATTAGAAATGGTCCATCTCCGTGGATTTAGAGACAAGGAGCTCTGTTTACTTTCACCCTAAACAAAGAGCTTCCTTCTTGTTCGGTTGGAAGGAGCGGCCGCTGAGTGGCTAAATATTAATTACATAAATCTCACGGGGCTGTGGAAACCCGAGCCTTGGGGTCAGGAGCCTGGAGCACCTCAGCAGCTCTTTCCAACCAAGACACCCCTAAAGCCATTCTCGAGCCTATACTGTGCTTTGCCCATGTACTGGGTGGATGTAAGAAGCTTCCTCTTAATAATTTGCTGAGAATCTGCAATGTGCTAAGTACTTTATTATCATCTAATTTAATCCTTCCAGTTGTCCTCCATAATGAGATGAAGAAAATTGTATGCACTAAATTTCCACCTAGGAAGAGAATTGCGTTTATTTAGAAATTATGCCCTGAAGAGTGCTTGGGATGGAAGGTAGAACTCTGTACTCCCCAGGAGTGAGGGATGGAGAGAGGAGGGACTTCTCTGTGTGAAGTTGGAGAGGAAGGGACAGGAGAGGGGCAGGAAAGCGACACAGAGAGAGAGAGAGAGAGAGTGTGTGCACACACACATAAGAGCACAGAAGGCCCCTCCTCACCACCCCAAATCTTCAGCAAATTCTGCATAAATCCTGAAATACTTAACAGGAGTAGATTTCTCTTTTTCTTTGTTTCAAAACTGTGAAGGGGCTGGGTTCTGTAATCAGAGAGTCCGGTGACAAAAGCAGAGAGAACAGGGGAGGATGTAGGCATGTGGTGGCCAGGAGAGCCAAGGAGGTGGGATCTGGGCTGTGCAGAAAGAGTGGGGAGCCGCAGACACCCCAGTTTGGAAAGCGTGTTTGGACCGAATATACTTGGTTCTCTGAGGGGCATGGAGGCGCTGGGTCTGTGTCCAGGGTCGGTGTTTACTGCCGTTTTGAGTCACCTGCATTTCTAAGCGTCCTCTCTGTGTTTGAGTCCCCCCACCTTAGAAGTTTACCTATCCCCGAGTGGGAAGGTCGAGCTCACTCTCCCGGATCCCTCCCAGGCACCTAGGCACTGACATGGGCCTGGGCTCAGCCAGCGTCCCCTGAGGCTTTATCCTAGATGTCCACGCCACGGGGCAGGAGCAGCAACAGAATCAACCCTGGAGATGGTGGCTGGAGGATGCCGGTTCCGGCAGTGTGGCAGCATGGCCTTGCCGGGTGGCCTGGGTGTGCAATTTAGGTACATTGCTCTCTGCAGAGCCTCCAAGCCTTACTCTTTCACACACACCCAGGACAATCCTAAGAGCTACCTAACATCCTTTCCTAAGGTCCCGCTCTGCTTATGCCAGCCAGCCAGAGAGCTATCGGCACCCATGAAGAGCCCAGCCTCACCCACCTTCCACAGCTTACAGGCAGGGAAGCCAGGCCAGAGCAATTACAAAACAAGGTCCCAAGACCCCTACGTGCAAAGCTGGGGTTGATGCAATCTTCTCTGACTCCAAAGTCCCAGCTCGTCCCGCTATGACAAGGGGCAGGAAAAGTCAGTTTGAGCTTCTCTGGGAAGGGAAAGAAATGAACACCTTGGCCTTTGTCCAGATGTGGCCAGCAGAATAAACCCTACATGGCAAGGCTGCTTAACTTCTGCAGGGCTGTGTCATCTCAGCGATTCCTCATGCACTTTAAAGGACGCAGCAGGACAGCAAGGAAGAAGAAATAGCTCACAGAGGGCGAATCCTCCAGTGAGGATCCTGCAGGTGGAGTCTGTGAGTTGGGTTGGCTCCCCAGGATAAGACCACTGGGTGGCAACCTAATTATCTTTCTGCTAATTATGGAACATTTCAAACATGTACAAAAGTAAAGAGAATAGTGTAATGAGCGTCCCTGTGTCCGTCACTCGGCTTCAACACTGATCAACTAGTGGCTCTGAGTTATTTTGAAAGAAATCCTAGATTTAATAATTTTATTCATTAATATTTCAATACTTGTGTCTAAAAGATAATATCATTGCACCTATAAACTAATAATAATTTTATAATAGCACCAAGCATTTAGTCTGTGTTCAAATTATTTTGTCTCTTTCATGCATATTTTCAAAGTTTGGCTGAACCAGATGCCAGTAGGTAGCACGCACTGCAGCTGCACGCCAGGCAGACACTGGCCATGTGTCTCTGAAGTCTTTCCATCTGGAGGTCCTCCCCCAGCTCTCCATTTTCTCCTTACAACTTAATTGTTGAAAAATGAGGTTGCTTGCCTGAAAAGGTTTTCCACAGTCTGGCTGATTTCATTTCTGTTGTGTCCTTGAACACGTTCCTCAGTGCCCCATTTTTCCTATGAACTAGGAACTAGATCTAGAATCTTTGTGGGTTTTTTGTTTGTTTGTTTGTTTGTTGAGACAGGATTTCGCTCTGTCGCCCAGGCTAGAGTGCAGTGGCATCATCATAGCTCACTGCAGCCTCAAACTCCTGGATTCAAGTGATTCAAGTGATTCACCAGCCTCAGCCTCCCCAGTAGCTGGAACTACAGGTACACGCCACCACATCTGGCTAATTTTCCCACTTTTTGTAGAGATGAGGTCTTGCCATGTTGCTCAGGCTGGTCTCAACTCCTAGCCTCAAGCGATTCTCCCACCTCGCTAAGTGTGAACTACTGCGCTCAGCCTAGATATAGAATCTTGATCAGATTTAACTAATTGTTTGGTGTTGCTATTGTTATTTGGTCAGATTTCCAGAAGGGTCACATACTGTCTGGTTGTCTCTTTGTTAAGATGTTAACAGCCAATGGTGGTTGTATAGATCATGCATTCTCAATGGCGAATAGCATCACTCCCACCCTGTAAGAGGGAGAATACTGGTTTTTAGGGGGCAAAAAATCTTAATATTTTAATGTATGAATCATATATATAAATATATATACCCAGTACAGATATGCAGTTTATCTGTGGTATTAATATTAAAATTTCATGGTGTGGGTAATTAGGAATAAAATGTCGAAAAAGTTGAAAGGCGCTAGTCGAGATCTATTCATTTATTCGCGGTTACATGCAGCTTTGGGATGTTTTAAGCTATAAGCAGACGATGATTGTGTAAGAGCAACAGCAGACGGGACAATTACGGAGCTTAGTGCTGTGGTAAATTGAACCAACATTCAGTAATAAATGTTTGTGCGCCAGAATTGATAAGCAAACTTCATCAGTGGCAGTGACTTACTGACATTTTTATGCTAAGCCGATTGAGCTTTTCTCCTTGTTCATGAGCTCTCTGGGATCCGCCAGCACCAGTAGCGTGGGATCACCAGGTGCCACAGCTGCTGCTGAGGCCCCACTTCTCCCTCAGGCCCCTCCAGCCAGGCATGTGGTAGTCATTGGGAGGCAGAGGTCCTGACCCAGCCCGCCTGGGCCGGCAGCTTCCTGCCTCCTTCCTCCTACTTCTCCCTCCACTCTCTGTTAGTTGTCAAAACAACTCCATTTTACAGAGGAAGAAACCAACGCTCAGAGTGAGCAAATAGGGAGTTGGGATTTCACACCCTCACTGTGGCTCCCAGAGAGTAGCACACACTGCACTGGGGACGCTGCAGGCCCCAGTGTTCGCTGTCCTTTCTGAGCCCTGCTCTTGGAACCACATCCCCCCCGCCCCCACCCCCCGCGTCTTGTAGGACAAGCAGCAACATTCCAAGCCAGTTTTTGATCTGATTGGGGAACATAAAGGGACAAGGGCCTGGGGTTGAGATTTGGGCTTAAAACGATGAAATTGTGCTCAAGAGTCATCTTGGGTGAAGAGATGAGACTGAATCTAGCAGGACACTGCATCTGTATGGCTGATCTCTGTCCCCTCCTTCTGTCCATCCGTGCACCCCCAACAGGCACCCTCCCTGCCACGCAGACACGGTCCTCCCCACCCCCTCCATCCCCCCACCCCTTTGCCCCAGTGCCCTGCGGTGGAGACGCTGATGTCTGCGATGGGAATGTTTGCTGACTTTCATAAGTTCTGTTTGATTGATGCTGTTAAACCAGATAACAATCGCAACAGGTTGAGCTGCCCTGTGTCTTCTGACCACTCCTGATTTGTGATAAAACTTGCCAGGGAAAAACACTAGGGGCCCTGACTTCCTCATTGCTAAGTGTGTGAAACCTCCATCGGAGGCAGCTAGTCTCTGTTGTAAGTTGGTTCTGTGACATATATTTTCAAAGGGAGGCGAGTAGGGTCTGTTTTGACAGTTCTGGCCCACTCCGATTCTGGCGGGATTAAGCTACACCTTTGTTTTGCTGTTGTTTTGCTTTTTTTTTTTTTTCATTTTTAAAATTCTTTTAGTTCTGTTCCTTCATTTCTTTTTTTTTTTTTTCTTTTTTATTGGGGGAAAACTACAAAGCATTTACAGTATAATGTTTACAGTCACAATTTATAGTGAGCTGATCTCCCAAAATATATTACCACTCAAGTTGACCTATCTTGTTACATTCAAAAAT
>CAUYRT010082778.1:0-10397 GCA_963574885.1 Lepilemur ruficaudatus | reverse complement strand
AAAAAGACACCTGCACTCGAATGTTTATAGCAGCACAATTCACAATTGCAAAGTTGTGGAAACAACCCAAGTGCCCATCAATACACGAGTGGATTAATAAAATGTGGTATATGTATACCATGGATTACTATTCAGCTATAAGAAGCAATGGCGATATAGCACCTCTTGTATTTTCCTGGATGGAGCTGAAACTCGTTCTACTAAGTGAAATATCCCAAGAATGGATGGACAGGCACCACATGTACTCACCAGCCAATTGGTATTAGCTGATCAACACCTAAGTGGACACACAGGAACAACATTTATCGGGTGTCGGGCAGACGGGAGGGGGGAAGAGGGGATGCGTATATACATACATAATGAGTGCGATGTGCACCATCTGAGGGATGGTCAGGCTTGAGGCTCTGACTGGAGCGGGGAGGGGGGCAAGGGCAATGTACGTAACCTTAACATTTGTACCCCTACAATATGCTGCAATAAAAAAAAAAGAAAGAAATTGAGGGTTGCCTCTGGCCAGCAGCAGCTAAGAATCAAGGCCCTCAAACCAACAACCCAAAGGGAAGTGAATCTTGCCAACAACCACATCAGTGAGCTTAGGAGAGGGTCCCTCCCCAAATGAGCTTCCAGGTGATACCCCAGCCCTGGCTGACACTTTAAATCAGCCTCATGATTAAGACCCTGAGAAGTTGCCCAGCTAAACAGTGCCCAGATTCCTGACCCACAGAAACTGTGAGGTAATAAGTATGTGTTATTTTAAGCTGCTAAATTTGTGGTAATTTGTTACGCTGCAATAGATAACACATTTCGTGGTATGGCTTGAATGTATGGGTTCCTCCAAAATTCATACGTTGGAACCTAAGATCCAAAATAATATTAACAGGGCCGGGCGCGGTGGCTCACGCCTGTAATCCTAGCACTCTGGGAGGCCGAGACGGGTGGATCGCTCAAGGTCAGGAGTTTGCAACCAGCCTGAGCAAGAGCGAGACCCCGTCTCTACTAATAATAGAAACAAATTAATTGGCCAACTAAATATATATATAAAAAATGAGCCAGGCATGGTGGCACATGCCTGTAGTCCCAGCTACTCGGGAGGCTGAGGCAGAAGAATTGCTTGAGCCCAGGAGTTTGAGGTTGCTGTGAGCTAGGCTGACGCCACGGCACTCTAGCCTGTGCAATAGAGTGAGACTCTGTCTCAAAAAAAAAAAAAAAAAAAAAAAAAACAGTATTGAGAGGTGGGGCCTTTACGAGGTGATTAGTGAGGCTGAGTCCTCCTGGATGGGATTAGTAACCTTATAAAAGGACTGGACAGAATTAGATAGCCCCTTTGCCCTTCCACATTTCCACCATGTGAGGACACAGCAACAAAGCACCACCTTGGAAGCAGAGAGCAGCCCTCAAAAGACACCGAATGCTGGGACCTTGATTTTGGACTTTCCAGTCTCCAGAACTGTGAGAAATAAATTTCTGTTCTCAGTCTCAGGTATTTTATTATAGCATCAGGAAAGGACTAGGACAATTGGTTAAAAGGTAAATTTCTTTGTGTCATGGACCTTTGTGATGCTCTGAAATAACTGATAACTAAAAGTTCTAATTGTGAATTTAATCTCTTGTGGGCTTGGGCCATAATCCCAAAAGATACAATCCTGAACACTATAACCCAAATGTTGAAATCCCAAAAGATCAAAATTGTTAAAGTCTAAAATCCTGAAAACCATAATCCTGAAAGCTCAAAATCCTGAAAATATAATTCTGGGAAACATAATTATTAAAAATTCTTTAAAAGAAATTTGTTTACATTTTTAAAAGAGGATTTATTTGAGAAACATATAAAAAAAGACAGAACACTTCATGGGCCACATTCGTAACAGGTAATAATGATGTATGTATTTTTGCAAGCATAAACACTCAGGTATACTAACAACAGTCACGCAGCGTAACAGTTAAAAGCAGACAAAGCATAAAGAAATAGGTCAAAAAGCAAAATGTATAAGCACATAACACTATGGTTGGTAACTGCGTGCACCCAGCTTTATAACTGCAGTCATCTGAAATACTGTGATGGACAACCTAAGTCTTTTGATGAGATCAATCAAAAACCACAATGACTCACCACTACATATGCAGTTGCCCAAAGAGCTGAGATCTCAAGAAATTTTATCTTTCACAAATGCAGGTGTACTAAAAGACATCCTTTCATTTGCTTAGGAGCTTTCAATGTTTTTACATACATACACAATGCTTACACAGGTCAATGTTGTGATAATGCACTGTTGCGGAGTCAAATTTGCAAAAAATGGATAAAACAAACAAGAACTCTGTAAAAGTCTCTATGCAATTTATACCTCCAGTGTTGGAAATGATGCAAAGATGAAATACATAGCATAGCAAATTGCTGCTAAGTGTGAAGGGGCAGAAGTCATACATGACTGAATAATTTGGCAGGGGAGATTTAGGTATTTTTCGCCTGTAGTTTCACTTCTTCCATGATCTTCCAAACACTCACTTTTATTTTGATAGTAGTTGTGGTCTACAAATTTTCTAAGTATATGCTGTCCATTTGAAAGTCTGGTGATTGCTTGGCCATTGCAATTAAGTGATTTTCTGCTTTCCCGGTACTACTAATAATTAGCTTTTAAACTTTTATCTCTCACCATTAAGTAGCCTTGTACACTTACGACAGCATTTTTGCAAGAGAACAATTTCACAGATCTCTCCCACTGTGTTGTAAGAAATACAGTAAGAAGTAATGATATTTGGCTTCTCCAATATCAAATATGTATAAGTCAGGGTTTTCCAGGGAGAACAGAAGCAATAGGATAAGTATATGGATATATGAGAGGGGATTTATTAGGGCAATTGGGTCACAGGATTATGGTGGCTGAGAAGTCCCACAACAGGCTGTCTGCAAACTGGAGGCCCTGGGATGACAGGAACATGGCTCAGTCCAAGTACAAGGGCCTCAGAACCAGGAAAGCCAATAGGGTAATTCTCAGTCTGAAGCTGAAAGCCTCAGAACCTAGGGGGCTGCTGGCATAAGTCCTAGAGTCCAAAGGCTGGTGAGCCTGGAGTTCTGATGTCTGAGAAGGCAGAAGAAAAGTCTGTCCCAGCTCTCACAGAGAGACCAATTTGCCTCCTATATTTGTTCTCTCTGGGCCCCCAGCAGATGGGATGGTGCCCACTAAAAGTAAGGGTAGACCTTCCTCACCTGGTCCACTCAGACTCACCCACTGATCTCCCCCGGAAACACCCTCACAGACACACCCCAAACAATGCTTTACCAGGTCTCTAGGTAGTCCCTAATCCAGTAAATTGACATCTAAAATTAAGTCCACAAGTCTACCCCTTGTCAACTTGGCACCCATGTGCATCTCCTTAAACTATAATTGATTTATCAATAAAGACAATAGCAAGGTAGTAATTCCACCTAAGATGATACAACCAACATGACACAACTATCCTGCATACAACCAAAAGTACACTAGTCCTTTCCCCAGTAAGGACTTCAGGATTTCAACATGTGGGATTTTTAATCCATTGGGATTGTGATTTTGGGGATTTTAGAAATTAGGGATTTTAGACTTCAAGGATTTTGATCTTTTGAGATTTTGACATTTGGGATTGTATCTTTCGGGATTATAATTGGCACTTATCTCTTTGTTAGATCATAAAAATAACAGCTACAATTTATTGAGCACCCATTAAGAACCAGGTAGATTCTAGCATATTTTAGTAAAACTATGATCACATTTACCACGTGAAAATTCATTAGTTACTGCATATATAAGAAATATTAAATAATTTCAATTTAGTAGTTTTTAATAGGTTAATCAACTTTACTCTTTCCTTGTCCAATGACTACTCTTTCCCTTCTTTTGGAAAATGTATCTTTTCCTTATAGAATATGCTACTTCCCCCAAATACCAATTATATTATTCTCATGGGTCTTTATCTTATATGACCCACGTCCCTGCTCACAGTGACTGATCCAGGGTTGGGCACCTCATCCAAGCTGGGCCAACAAGCATCCTTTCCAGGATTTTAACGTGGGACAGGAGAGAGTAATGGAAACTCAATTCAGTTCTAAAGCAGTGACCGTCAAGCATGAACTTCCAGTGGCTACATTCCCTGCTGTGTGCAGGAAGCCATTCTTCAGGGGGAGACAATGACATAGATAACTCAGAAAGCAGCAGAGATAGGCAAGGAGAGTCTGATTCCTTCCAGTCATGGCTGCTATAGTTCCAAAGTCAGGCTGCACACACCCTTGCCCTTTCTCGGGGTCACAGAAGCCTTACTATAAACTCCCTCTGGGATCCAAGCAAGCATAAATTTAGCTTCAATTATCGCCAATCAAAAGAGACTTAGTTAATGTGACAATTTCCTGATTCATGTTACTGATATTTTGAAATATTTGAGTCCTTCGTATTTCTTTAAAAATTGTTTAAAAACGACCGCTGTATTACTAATTAGACCACACCCAGCTGACTGCTATATCACAGAATGTTAAAGTTAGAGGGACATTAGGGTTATCCAGTGGGACTCCCATTTACAAACAAGGAAACTATCCCACACAGAGGTTAAGATACTTTCCAAGATAGAAGTCCATGCCAGAATTTCCGGAAGCCTGACTTTCTACACCCATTCCAGTGAGCGCTATCATACAACATTACTTTGAGGTTCCAGGAATTTGTAGAGGTTCACTTTAAAGAATTTGGCATTTGTTTTAAAGCTCTCTCACAAATCTGTCATCTTTCAAAGACATATAATTAGCCTGGCTAGTTAATAAATAACTTATAATAATTAAGAACAGTTTATTTGATGTCATCCATAAAAGTGTTTATTGCTCATTCCCAATTCTAACCATACTGAGAAACACACGGGCACCAATGTTAAAACTATCTAAAAATAAAAGAAATTCTGTGTCTACTCATCTACACTCTGGTTTAGTTTAACTGTTTCCCTTCTAGACTGTGTAATATTTGCTAAACACCCATACGAATAGTTAAAATTTACTATATAAGCAGTAACACTGCCTCATTTTTCTACTCATGTATAACTTTCAATCATAAATGTAATAATACATATTAAAGAAAATATGAAAATACAGAAAAGCAGAAAGAAAACAATCACTCATATTTCATGTCTGAAACTGGTAGAAGAAATGACCTTAAATTATGTAATTTTTTGGCTAATTTTTGTAAACTTAATAAGTTTACAAAAACTAAATCCAATACCCCAAAGAAACAGTCCTTAATAAGTTAATTAATATCCCCAGGTGTTCTCTTATAAGCACCATTACAAAGAAATGCTCTTACTTTCCTCTACCCAGCCTTTTTACTGCTTTTAAAATTACCCTCTCATCTTGAAACCCTCTAGAACCAGAGTCAAACTACTTTTCCTAGGAGTTCTTTTGCTGATAGTATACATTTTAAGAATACCTGGGTCTTCTAATCATCTTGAGATTTAGAAGAAACTAAACTGGCTTCCATGAGGTTTTCTTGGACAGTTTAACTCACTTGAAATCTCTATAGCAACTCAAATGCACAGGTATCTTTGGAATAAATAAACCATGTCAAAGCAAGTAGAGATTGTGGCCCAAGGGCATGTGTGTTGCAACACAAGCTTTGAGTACAGATTATACAGCAGCTGCAGGATAAAGTGAGGAGAAAATATTGTCTATGAGATGGTTTTCAGAAACATTTAACAAGATTGAAAACAAGAAGTGGGTAAGTGTGATTACTCAGATGTTAGAAGTGATGCTTTAATACTAAAAGACAAGCCTACAGTTCAAAACCAACAGGAGATTTTTCCTTTCAGATTGCTTAAAAAATAAAGCTTCATATGGTATTTCCTTTAAGATATGTACTTAAAAGGGCATATGTCCTATATGTAAATCACCCTCAAGAAGAAATGAAAAGGCTAATCAGAAAAAATCAGCCTGCTTCCACCATGAGTTGGACACCAGTAAATCAGTATAATTCACACCTTTCTCAGCACTCCTCATGAACACAAAAAGGTCTGTACTGACCAACAGTAAGTCATATTCTTTAAATTTTCCTTTTCTGGGTGGAGGCCATGGGTTTGCTTTGAGACAACTACTGATTTCTGTTGGATCTCTCACATCAATATAATACCTTGAATGGGAAGGCAAGAGGCAATAACTTGAGGACCAGTTTTTCTTTACAATTTTAACTGAACTATACAAGCCAGGAGTCAGAAAATAAAGGCACTTAGCACCACACACTACCTAACTCAGCTCCATCCAGCAGTATGCTGGAGTGAGCTCATGCTGGCTCATGAAGGAGTACTGTTAACATCTCTTCCCAGCTCCATGTCACATTAGTAGCTTGAAATAGGTCAAATGGGAGTATTTACACCAGAGAAATGAGCCACTGTTACAAATGAAGACTTCATTTTTCTTCTGGAGAGCTAGTTGTTAAGCATTTACCTGAACGCTACTGGTTTCCTCCATTCATCCAACCATACAACAAAGATTTACTGAAATCTAATGTGTGCTAGCTAACACCTTAGAGTCTTATGGCTCTGTGACTATACAACATACAGTCTGTGCCATAAAACAACATACGGTTTTGTTTACTAAAACGTGTGGACGAGCAAAAATCCCAGTATTTGATTATCTTTCCCAGCTGAGTTAGATGGTCTGTGATGATTCTAAAGAACTCTATTAAATAGACAACGAAGTAGAACCTAGGAAAACTGCACTAGTTCTTGCTGGAAAGAATTAAGACTTATCGCTGAAACTTGTGATGTGGTGATTCTGCAGAGGCCCACTTTCTTGGCTATTTTTAAATTAAACTTTTTATTTTGAGATAACTGTAGATTCACACTAAGTTGTAAGAAGTAATATAGGGAGATCCTATGTATCATTCACCCAGTTTCTCCCCACAGTAACATCTTGTAAAAACAATAGTACAATATTACAACCAGGATATGGACATTGATACAGTCAAGAGAGAACATTTCTATCACAAGGACCCCTTATGATGTCCTATTACAGCCACAGCCACTTACCTCCCATCTCCACCCCTCCTTATCTCCTGGCAACTACTAATCTGTTCTCCATCTCTGTTGTTTAGTCATCTCAAAAGTATTATATAAATTGACTCATACAGTATGCAACATTTGGGGATTGGTATTTTTTCGCTCAGCATAATTCATTAGCACTTCCTTTTTCACTGCTGAATGGTATCACACAGTATGGATGTACCATAGTTTGTTTAACCATTCATCCACTAAAGGACATCTGGCCAGTTTCCAGTGTTTGGCTATTACATATAAAACTGCTATCAACATTCATGTGCAGGTTTTTGTGTGAACATACATCTTCATTTCTTTAAGATAAATACCAGGAATGTAATTTCTGGGTCATGTGGTAGTTGCATGTTTAGGTTTTTAAGAAACTGTTTTCTAGAGTGGCATTCTTGCCAGCATTTGGTACGGTCACAATTTTTTATTTTAGCCATTTTAATAGATATGCAGTGATATCTCATTGTGGTTTTAATTTGTATTTCCCTGACAGCTAACAATGTTGAACACCTTTTTGTGTGCTTCTTTGCTTTTTGTGTGCTCATTTGCTGTATATCCTCCTTCGGGAACTGTCTGTTCATGTCCTTTATCCATTTTCTAAATGGATTGCTTTTTTACTGTTGAGTTTTGAGAAACTTTACATATCCTAGATACTAGTCTTTTGCTGGATATGTGGTTTGCAAATATTTTCTCCCACTCTGTAGTTTGTCTTTATATCTTAACAAGCTCTTTTGCGAAGTAAAATTTTTTAATTTTGATAAAGTGCAATTTATAATTTTTGTTTTTATGAACTGTGGTTTTGGTGTCAATTCTAAGACCACTTTGCTCTAAATCCCAAAGATTTTCTCCTATATTTTCTTTTAGTTTTATAATAATACATTTTATGTTTTAAATCCATGATCTATTTCAAGTTAATTTTGCCTATGGATGTCCAATTACTCCACTGCCATTGGTTGTGAAAGGTTCTCTTTCTTGCATTGAATTTCTCTTACACCTTTGTCAAAACCCAGCCAGGCTTATTTGTATGTCTGTTTCTGGATTCTTTATTCTGTTCCATTTATCTATGTGTGTTTCTCTCTCTACAAATAGCACACAGTCTGGATTACTGTAGCTATATAAGTCTTGAAATTTATTCCTCCCACTTTATTCTTCTTTTTCGAAATTGTTTTAACTATTCTACTTCCTTTGCCTTTCTATAAGTTTTAGAATAACCTTGTCTATATCTACAAAATATCTTGCTGGGATTTTGATAGGAACTGAATTAAACCTCTGTATCAGTTCAGGAGAATTGACTATTATTACTATGTTGAATCTTTCAATCCATAAATATGGTATGTCTATCCATTTATTTAGATCTTTTTTGATTTCTTTCATCAGTTTTGCAGTTTTTAGCATATAAATCACGCAAATGTTTTGTTAGATTTACAACTGAGTATATCTTTATTCACTTCAAGTAACTGTAAATGATATATTTTAAATTCCAGTGTTCATTGCTAGTATATATAATATAAATACAATTGATTTTTGTATGTTTATCCTATATCCTGTGACCTTGTTTAACTTTCTTATTAGTTCTAGGAGATTTTTTTTTTTTTGGGTAGATTCCTGGAATATACTACATAGACAATTACATCATCTGCAAATCAAGACAGTTTTTTTTTTTCCCAATCTGTATGTCTTTAGCTCATTTTTCTTAACTTATTGCGCTGGCTAGAACTTCCAGCAATATGTTGAATGAGAGTATTGAGAGCAGACATCTTTGCTTTCCAATCTTACAAGCAAAGAATTCAGCTGTCCCCAATAAAGTATAATGTTAGTGGCTCTTTATCACGTTTAGAAAGTTTCCTTTATTCCTATTTTTATCAATGTTTTATTGTGAATGGGTATCAAATTTTGTCAAATTCTTTTTCTGCACTGATTGATGTTAATATAATCATGTGATTTTTCTTCTTTAGCCTGTTAATGTGATGAACTATACTGATTGATTTTAAAATACTGAATCAGCCTTTATTCCTGGAATAAACCCTACTTGGTCACAGTGTACCATTAGTTTTACATATTGCTAAATTTTATTTGCTAATATGTTACTAAGAAATTTTGCATATATATCCATGAGGAATATTTGTACTTTTCCTTTTTTGTATTGTCTTTGCCTGGTTTTGGTATTAGGGTAATACTAGCTTCATAAAGTGAACTGGTAACTCTTATCTCTATTTTCTGGAAGAGATGTGTAGAATTAGTTTGCCAATTTTATTGACCCTTCAAAAAACTAGATCTTTGTTTTATTAATTCTCTTCATGGTTTTTCTGTTTTTGATTTCTTTTATTTATGCTCCTTATTCTTTCTTTCCTTCTGTTTGCTTTGGATTTGTTTTGCTCTTCTCTTACTGGATTTTTGAGGTGGGAGCTTTCATTATTTACTTGAGACTTTTCCTCTTTTCTAACATATGCATTTAATGCAATACACTTCCCTCTCAGGACTGCATAGGCTGTGTCCCACAAATTTTGATGTGCTACATTTTAATTTTCATTTAGTATAATGCATTTTAAAATTTCCCTTGAGACTTGCTCTTTGATTCATGGGTTATACAGAAGTGTGTTATTTAATTTCCAAGCATTTGGATATTTTCCTTTTATCTTTCTATTATTCATTTCTAGTTTAATTTTATTGTGGTAAAAAAACATACTTTATATGATTTTTTTTATTTCAGAATATTACAGGCATACAGACGTTTTTGGTTAAACGAATTACTTTTATATAGTTTGAGTCAAAGTTATAAATACGTCTATCACTCAGATAGTGTGCATTGAACCCATTAGGTGTAAATTAACCCATCCCCAGCTTCCCCCTCTCACCTGCTTGATTTCAATTGAATTTTACTGCCATATATACACCTGGGTGTTGATCATTTGGTTGAATTTAATAGTGAGTACACATGCTGTTTGTTTTTCCCATTCTTGCAATACTTCATTTAGGAGGATGGTCTCCAGTTCCATTCAGGTTGTTACAAAAGGTATTAGTTCACCATTTTTTTTTTTTTTTTTTTTTTTGCGACAGAGTCTCAGTCTGTTGCCTGGGCTAGAGTGCCATGGTGTCAGCCTAGCTCACAGCAACCTCACACTCCTGGGCTCAAGCTATCCTTCTGCCTCAGCCTCCCGAGTAGCTGGGACTACAGGCATACGCCACCATGCCCGGCTAATTTTTATGTATAGTTTTAGTTGTCCAGATAATTTCTTTCTATTTTTAGTAGAGATGGGGTCTCGCTCTTGCTCAGGCTGGTCTCAAACTCCTGACCTTGAGTAATCCTCCAGCCTCGGCCTCCCACCCAGAGTGGTAGGATTATAGGCGTGAGC
>CAUYRT010082776.1:0-18415 GCA_963574885.1 Lepilemur ruficaudatus | reverse complement strand
CTCATGGGCCAAACCTCATCTCTGTCCCTGCTCCAGTGGGTTTCAGCAGAGGATACTACTTGGGCCCCTTTCTGGTCTCCATTCATATTTTCTGAGGGTTCTAGAACCTGGAGCCAGTCATCCAGGAGGTCATCCAAAGGGATGGAATCCATTGGCTTTAAGACACTCTCTCTGGCCTGGCACGGTGGCTCATGCCTGTAATCCTAGCACTCTGGGAGGCCGAGGCGGGTGGATCGCTCAAGGTCAGGAGTTTGAAACCAGCCTGAGCAAGAGTGAGACCCCACCTCTACTAAAAATAGAAAGACATTAATTGGCCAACTAGAAATATATAGAAAAAATTATCCAGGCATGGTGGCGCATGCCTGTAGTCCCAGCTACCTGGGAGGCTGAGACAGAAGGATTGCTTGAGCCCAGGAGTTTGAGGTTGCTGTGAGCTAGGCTGACACCAGGGCACTCTAGCCCGGGCAACACAGTGAGACTCTGTTTCAAAAAAAAAAAAGAAAAGATAAGAAAAAAAGAAAAAAAAAGACACTCTTTTTCATTCCCTGCCCAGGAAGGTAGCAGAGTAAGAGGAGCATACACTCATTCAGACTCTCCCTTTTCACCCAGTGAAAAACCTCTGCAAAGTGAAGAGAGGTAAGGCTCAGCTGAACGCTCATGAAAGGAACCAGGAATAGGAAAACAAACAAACAAACAAACAAACAAACAAACAAACAAAAATAGTTACATTTTGGGGGAGTAAAAAGTTACATGTGGATTTTCTACTGTGCGAGGGGTCAACATCCCTAACCTCCACATTGTTCAAGAGTTAACTGCAGTTTTGACAGCTGTTAAAAGCATTGAAGTCATTCCTACTGTGCCAACTGGGATATAGTAAGAAACACAGAGATAGCAATGCTTCTGGAATATTTTGATGTCTGTCTCCTGGGACATGTGAGCAAGATTCTGAAGGATTCCACAAGTTATCCCTTCTGAAAGGCTCTTGAGTAACATTTGAGAGCAACATGTGTGGTTGTAATCACTAGTTTTCCCCAAACAGCCTTATTAAAAAATAAAAAATTTACCTAAAATTGCTCTACTTCACATCTTTATCACTGTGGTCATAATCACATCCTTTAACTAATATTTATTGAACTGTGGTTTATTGCAAACTACTGATGCTGATGATACAATAGGAATAAAGCAAAGAAAACCAGGAAAATGTATACATTAATACTTTGACGAGCATGTAGTACAGATAAGAATTGAAAAGAAACAGAGATGAAAGTGGTTGTACACCAGTAAAGTTATGTGTACCTTTTTAAATGTTTCATTTTGTATCATAAATTTGTTTCAAACATGTTGCTTTTTAGAAAACAATTGAATTTTTATACTAAGAAAAGAATTTTACAATCCAAATTGAGGTTTTAACCCCCAGGCTAACATTTTTGTATATATTACATCAGGCTTTTTCCTTTGCTTATACTATTTATCTACATAAAGATATAAATATAATTTTATACATAGTTATATATAATTAAAATACTTTAATATATAATTATATGCACTACACACATAATTTTATTTATGTAATTTGATATATATATAAAATAGAGATGAGGTCTTGCTCTGTCACCGAGGCTGGGGTGCAGTGGCCCGATCATAGCTTACTGCAGCCTTGAATTCCTGGGCTCAAGCAATCTTCCTGCCTCAGCTTCCCAATTAGGTAGGGACTACAGGTGCATGCCACCATGTCTAATTTTTTTTTTTTTTTGATAGAGACATAGTCTCCCTATGTTGCACAGGCTGGTCTTGAACTTCTGGCTTCAAGGGATCCTCCTACCTCAGCCTCCCAAAGTGCTGGGATTGATTATAGGTGTGAGCCAGCACACCCAGCCAGGAATATATATAATAAAATAACAATTTACTATATAAATACTCATTCTGTTATGAAACATTCATTTTTCATAATGTAATCTGAACAGGTTTCCACAACATTGTATATAGATTTACCTAATTTTTTAAAAAAATTATTGTTTAAAACAATGTCAACAAACTACAACCTGTGGGCCAGCCATCTTATTTTTGTAAATAAAGTTTTATTGGAACACAGTCACTCTCTTTGTTTCCATATTGTCTAAGAACGTATTTGTGCTATAGCTGCAGAATGGAAGAGTTGCAAAAAAGACTGATGGCCCACAGATCAAAAATATTTACCATCTGGTATGTTATGAAAAAGAAAGCCTTTGCATTTCACTGTAGGAATATTTCCTAATTTATGTAAGCAATCTCCTATTGACTGATATTTCAATTATTTGTAATTTTCTGCTATTACAAATATTTACATAGATTAAACCATAGTTCTACCTTGTATCATAAATATCTTGGCTGTGTTTGTCTTTGCATATTTGTCAATATTTATTGATAAGTAGAAGTTTAAAAATTTTTGAAATTTATATTGTTATTAACATGTCAACCTTTTTCTTTACGATTTTTGCCTTTAGAGTCATGCATAAAAAGAGGATGGCTCACTTTTGCTAAAATGTCTAAACCAGAGCTACCAGGAAATATTTTTTTCCCCAGAAAACCTAACTTTCTGCTGAATTCTCCAGTACTTGGATGGGCCTGCTCATCCTTTTTCCATCTATGTCAGGAAAACTGCTCAAAACCAAAGTAGATGGAGCTAGTGGCTGCCTGGGTTTCAGTCACCCTATCCTAGCTGTGCTTCAGCTGCTGGTGACTGAGCTGATCTTCCCAGGGTCCAGGCTGAACTTCTTTATCTCCTTGTTAACTCCAAATTCTGAGTGGCATGCTTGAGGACACTGACCAGGGTCCTGCCTGGCCTGCCCCTCCCCACACTGCCTGCCCATGACTCTGCCCAAGCCCTGCCTCCCCAGACACAGCTGAGCTCACAGTACCAACCTCACCCTCCCCTTCCGGACTCCATGCTTGCCCATGCCCTCCAAACTGGTCTTATACCGTTGGTTGCAATGTTTTAACTTATGACCCTTCCTGGCTCGCCCCTTTTGTTGTGTGGTCACCAGTGTTGAAAGACTAAAGGAACCATTGCCCAGTTAAATTCATCTCCAAATAGTTCCATGTGTATGGTGTTTGTAAACATGTGTATTTGTTATTAAAGGGGAAAAAAAGATCTATTAAGTAAGAAAAATTCTATTAGCCCTTTGAAGATAATGTCTCCCACATACTTTCAAATACCATCCAAGAAGAGATTTGGAGGTGCAGGAAAGGGAGGGTGAGGAGGGAGTGTCTATATGCAATGATATTAGCTCTTACATCAAGCTATTTTTTAATGAAAATAAACAGAATCAGAAGACCCAGAGGATGGCACTACAGCATAATCATGTAGAAATTTCATTAAACTTAAAAAATACTCTTTCTTGAAGTTTATGAGAATTTATCATCACAAATTGTTTTCTCACTCTCCTAGGAATTCATTTTCTCATAAACTATACGGAATATCTTGTACATAGAACAGCTAAAACGCAATAGTTCTTTTAAATAGATGCATTTAGAAATACATAGAATTTCTAAAATTTACTATTAATATTTCTTTTACCACCTCTTTTGTCATTTATAACTCTCTTTCTTTGACTCTTTCCAGAAAGAATTTCCAATTTTCTTTACATACTGATAAACATAACTTCAAAACACTTTGGAATCATTATATAAATATAGGGCCATTCTATTTTTTCTAAGAGAGAATTTAGTTATTACTTCTATTAAGTTTTTTTTTTTTTTTTTTTTTTTGAGACAGAATCTCACTATGTTACCCAGACCGGTCTCGAACTCCTGCCTCAAGCAATCCTCCTGCCTTAGCTTCCCAAGTACTCATGCCACGATGCCCAATTTCTATTAAGTTTAAAGATCAAGAATGTCAAGTGACAATCTGTCCTTATTTTGCCACCTACTTCCAGTTCTCTTTCCTCTTTAGATGACCTTAGGAAGTAAGAGCCTAGGTTCCCCTTAATCATCTCCTGAGTTTCCTGTTACTGTGTAACAAAGTACCACCAACAATAGTTTAAAACAACGCAAATTTATTCCTTTATACTTCCGAAGGTCAGCAGTCCAAAATCGGGTCTTAGGGGGATAAAATCAAGGTGTCTGCAGGACTGTGTTTCTTCCGCAGGCTCAGGGAGGGAATCCATTCCTTGCCGTTTCGGGCTTCTAGAGGCTGCGTGCATTCCTTGGTTCGTGGATCCACATTACTCCAACCTCTGCTTCTGTCATCACATCTCCTTCTCTGCCTCTCATCCTCCTACCTTCTCTCCTACAGGGATTTTTGTGATTATATTGGGCTCACCCAGGAAAATCTCCCATTCTCAAGGTCCTTAACTCTAATCACATCTGCAAAGTCCCTTTTTCCAAGGAAGATAATATAGTCAAAGGTTCCAGGGATTATGAAGTAGACATCTTGGGGGAGACCATTACTCTGTCTACCACAGGTAAAGTCCTGATCCAGTCATATACCTTATCCACTTTATAATTTTGTCTAGATTAACAATAAAACACCATTAATATTTTTCTGCCTTTAAAACTAAAGTTATAAAGGCAATGGCTATGCCCATGAAAAAAGACAAAAGAAGATATCAGGGCAAACGTATTTCTCTAATTATATAACCACATGTCCTCCCTGCTAATTCCTGCTTTTGTATCTCACATGCCTTCTTTCCTTTTTTCTTTTTTTTCCTTTCTTTTCTTTCCTTTCCTTTTCTTTCTTTTCTTTTCTTTTCTTTTCTTTTCTTTTCTTTTCTTTTCTTTCCTTTCCTTTTCTTTTCTCTCTCTCTCTTTCTTTTTTTAGAAATAGGGTCTCACTATGTTGCCCAGGCTGGTCTCCAACTGGACTCAAGGGGATCCTTCCACCTTAGCCTCCTGAGTAGCTGGGACTACAGGTGCCCACCACCATGCCCACACCTGGCTTTGCCTGGCCTTTAACTAATATCTCCTTTTGTGCATTAGGAACTTCCTATTCTGGGGTCAGCGAGCTCCTTTTAAACACACTGTTTGTTTTAATTACAGTTTATGCTCCACTGTAAGTAAAATGTGGTTTTCCACCAATACCACTGTCAGCCCCCATGAAGGCTGTTTCCCTTTGTGTTTCTCCATTGCTCACAGGATAATGAGGCATTGGTATATTTTATTTTATTGCTACTTCTCTACTTTTTCTTCACCGCTCCTCTTGGCATCATGTGTTTTATGGAAAGAAGCGTGTGGTATTCTTTCATGCTGCCCACGCTTCGTTTTCCCTATTGTCATCTAAGGATACTCTCCACTTTTTTTAAGGAGCTCAGTCAAGTCCTTCTATCTGCTGCCATCAATCTCAACAGCCACGTGTGAACTTTCCAACAGTCTGAGCTTACATATCTTATAAGGACCAGCATAATTCTCTAACCTTCACTTTCTTCCTCTCCTTGACAGCTGGGTCCACTTACCCCTGGACTCACTGATTCAGCCCCGACCTTCAGTGGTCAAAGGTTTTGAGAAGCTCTGTTTCACCACATCGAGAGCTCACAATTTAATAGACCTTGCAGTTATTCTTACTTTGTTTTTTTCAGTGCTAGAACCCAGGCTTTGACTTGATATCGAGAACTTACCAAGGAGTAAAAGTGGTTTTCATCTTGTTCCCTTGTGTTTAAGTCTCTAAGACAATGTCCTGCCCCCATGGGCTCTGTGGGTCCTGACCTCTCGCCTCCAGAATTTCAGTCCAAAGCAGGGGTTTTATCTGTGGCAAAGTTTCTACATATCTATGACCAAGACCTGCCTCTTTGTATACTTCAGCTCTCCAAATATTACCTGTGTCTAGATACCAGCAGCCACATTCATCCTGATGCTGATCATTCACCTGGGCCCTAACTTTATAGATCCACCATGTTCTGCCTGTGTGACTAGACATTCTCCCACAGCGAGATCTATATCTCTGGCACCTGCTCACCCAAGTAGACAGATCCTGCTACAATTCAATCTACCCCACCAAGTTGCAGTGAATTTTTCTGTGCCTGGCTGTAAAAGGAGCTATGCTAACCAGTCCCTTGGCTTTCTACCATTCTCTCCTCCACCGCACTGCACTGTCCTCCTCCCTTTGCTCTCCAATCCCTTAGTCTCTTCCTTGCCTCACAGGCTCTGTACTTCTTTCTTGCATCCCTTGGTTCCTTCTCTGCTCCAGGACATTCCACCCATTTTAGATTCTCTCATGTCTTTGTTTCCTTGCCACATTCTCTCTGCTAACCTGTAAACTTGGTAAGTCCATCGGATAAATCATCAAGACCAGTTACAGAACTTTCAGTTCTCTTCTCTCCACCTACACTGTGGAGTCTTACTTGCCCAGATCCTCTGCTTTGGCCAGTGAAATGTAAATAATCATAAAAGTCGTATTTCCAGGTGGAAGCTTTAACAGAGAAAGCTCTCTTTGCTGTGTTCTCTTTCCCTTTGCTCCGTGATCAGCAATCCTCTCTGAGTGAGAACAGTCCACGTTGCTACATGGACATGTAGCAACAGAAGAAATAAACCTTGGTCGTTTTAAGCCTTTGAGATTAGGGGGCTGTTTGTTATTTGAGCATAACCTAACGTGTATGACAGATACTCAACCTACCATCTATTTCCTCTACACTTGTTCTCCAGCTACAGTGCACCTGGTTGCTTTGCCTGACCAATATTCCTTTGAAAAACCACCCCTTCCCCACTTTGGGTCCATGTGATTCATGTCTTCAGGGGTGAGCATGTGACCCAAACCTGACCAAGCAAGCTATTCTATTCCTGTGACATCAGTGATTAGTTCAGCAGGGGGCACATTACGCCAGCTAAGGCCACCTGTGGTCTGTACTGGGACTTTAGCTAGAAAATGAGAGAAAGGACAGCTCTTTTTGTGTGGGTTTGCTGAAGCAGGTAGACTGTATTCATGGAGCTGCCAGTTTGGAGTCTGGCCAGGAAAGCAGAGTCAAACATTGGAAGAAATATATATTTGATGACGTCGTTCGAGGCCCTAGACTTAGCTATGCCCTAAGTCATTATACCTTTTATATTTTCCTGTTATATAAGGCAATAAATTTATTTTTTCTTTAATCTAGCTTGAATCGGGATTCCAATCACTTGCAATGGAAAAAGTGCTGACTAAAACAGCTGCAAAGCATTAATGGAAAGATAGGAAGCTATAGAATTTTCCCTCATACTTTTATATTATCAAACATCAACTGAATTCTCACTGGGACCAGCAGTCTTTTTGCCCAGCTTTATTTACTTCCTATTATAGTCCTCATGATGCCCATTGCAGACATGTCCTACTCTCTGTAATTCTTTCCCCACTTTCTAAGATGAGCTGGCCTTTCATTTCTCTGAAAGCAAATTCATCTGTCTTGAGCTTCTTCCACTTTACCCTTATTCCTTGGTATTTTCGTCTACCCATCCTTTCCAAAGTTAACCACATCTCCTGTTCCTTTGCTTGGCCTCTGCTGGTGGCTTTTGTGTCCTAGATTTCCTCTTAGATCTACCGCTCCTCTGTATCCACTTTCTCCTACCACAGCCTGGGAATGACTATGCATCACCTCTACCCCTCTTCTCGTTCCAGTGCTCATCCCTGGATATCTCATCCACTCCTTTGGTTTTACCTGTCACTCCAAGGCATGTAGCTCTCAAATCTGTATGTTCCAGGCTTGGCCTGCTAGACTTTGGCATTTGCATGCCACAACTAGAGATGCACCTCAAACTCAGCATGTCCAAAAGTGAAATAATTTTACTGTTTTAAAATTCAGACTCTAAGTTATTCAATTTCAGAACCTGGACAATCTCAGATACTCTCCTCATACCCTCAGATCCAAATTAGTTACTAGGTCCCATCAATATCTCTCCACAACGCTTCTTCAACCAATACTCTCCTTACTGCATACACAGCGACTAGCTCTGGCTCTTATTACTTGCTTTGTAGATTTACGCACCCATTGCCTCAGTTTCCCTTGGATAAGCAGACTCCAGAAGGCCAAAACCAAAATGAGTGAAAAGACACAAATGGAAGGAAGTTTTAGATTGCTACCTCTTGTCCAGGAACATGCATCAGCTCAGGACTCTCAGCCAGATGCCTGCTAGCGGTCTGTTATTCACAAGGTTGAGTCCTGGCATTTCACATCCCCAGTGATATCCTCAGCACGTTTGGAAATAGAACACCTTATGCTCAGTGGCCATTGCTGCAAAATTCCTTTTTAGTCCTCATGGCATCACTGGAAATTTCAAACACGCTCTTGTGAAAGGTTTCTAGAGCTCATGCAAGTGCCACTGTTTTGTTAAAAAGTGTTTTCCTAGGCTTTCCCCAGAACTTTGACCTGCTTGTTCTACTACTGTCCTGAACAGCCTTTCTTATCAAGGCCTAACAATCCAAAACATTACATAAGCCTCAGCTACAGAGAGGTATACCAGCAAGAATCAGCCCCAACAGCAATAATTCACCTGGCCTCCTGCTTCTCCCTTTCTAGTTTCTAATCTTCAGAGGATGGCTCTAATTTCTTTCCTGAAGCACAGCATGGATCACATTAGAAAGTCTTTAAAAAGTTCAGTTGGTCACACTAATCACAGAATCCAGCACAAACTGCTTTACCTGCAATGCAAGAACCCCTGCAGTTTAGCTCTAGTCCACCTGTGTTAGTCTGCTAGGGCTGCCATAACCATGTACCACAGACTGGGTGGTTTAAACCACAGGTATTTATTTTCTTACTGTTCTGGATCCTAGAAGTCTAAGATCAGAGTGTTGGCAGGCTTGAATTCTTTTGAGGCCCCTCTCTGTAGCTTGTTGATGGCTGTCTTCTTCCTCTCTCTTCACATGGTCTTTCCTCTGTGTGTGTGTATTAATATATGTCTGTGTCCAGATTTCTTCTTTTTATTAGGATATCAGTCATATTAAATTAGGGATCACCATAAAGACCTCATTTTAACTTAATTACCTCTTTAAAGATCTTATCTCCAAATACAGTAGCATTTTGAGGTACTGGGGAGTAGGACTTGAACATACGAGTTTTGAGGGGGATGTAGCTTAGCCCATAATACCACCCGTCTGTCCTCATCTCCCACACCTGATTCTCTAGTCCACCAAAGTGGCCACTGGTCATTCCCTGAGGTCTCCTTATCTCTGGGCTTTGCTCATAATATTGCGTCCTTAAGGCATCCCTCATCTCTGCATGTCTAAGTCAAACCCACCTTTCAAAAACCAGTTCAAGCACCACCTTGCAGTATGATCACCCAAATGGATGTAATGGCTCCCTCCTCAGAACTCAAAAGGCACTTTGGTTGTCCCTACAATTTTACTTTCTGTAAAATTGTGTTGCTCTGTAAAATTGTGTTATTTCTGTGCACACTTTATCTCTTCTACAAGACTATAAGTTCTTATAGGGCACTGTCTATCTATTTCACCTATTTGGACACCAACACCACTTCCTCACATATACACCTACATGCTCAGGGCCTACCAAAGTGCCTTGCCCAATATAGGTACTCGATACATACTATTAAATGTAAAATTTCTATTTTCAATCTCTACACAAAAATATGCTCATGGAGCCTTGATATGATAATATCAATATTGTTCATGCTCTGAGTACTTATTATATGCCAGGTGTAATATTCTATGTTTTACATAATGCTACTTACTGTGGACGTCAAGGAATAAATCTGTTTCAAAATGATTTTACTCTCAGCCTTACACCCATGAAATCCTGAGAAATATTCATTTAGGGCTATTACTAAGGTTCAAGCATAATATCCCAACTCTCACAGAGTCCATAGAAATCAGAAATGAGTGCATAGCATCAGGAACTTGGAAGTAGCTTCTCCAGTCCCCAGCCTGGGTAGCCAGGCATTCTTTCCGGATCCACTGCTAGGAGGTGGGAGAGGAGACAAGTGTCAGTAAGTCCTCCTGGTGGTCTGGCTCCAAGTTGGCATATCTGAAAGACAATAAGATTTTTAAAATATTGTGATGATTAATATTCCCTTTTTTCATACTAAAAGCAAGTGTTTATAGTCTTCCTAATCTTGAATCACATTATAAAAGGCTCCCTTCATTTTGGATGTGTCCACCTCAAGGAAGGGTGTGGGAGAAAAAGAAAACCTGTCCTCCCACACTCATCAAATCCTTACAGAACCTTTGAAAAAGAGGTGTAGTTGATTCTCATTATTTATGATAACCGTCTCTTATAAAGTCACCAAGAACACTGAGTTATTGAATATTGTGCCATTGCTCCTAGGGGAAATATGGGGTTAGGACCCTGTAAGTCTCTGTTCATAATATGTTCAACAACTAATCAATAATCTTGTTTCAAATATGTTTTGTTTAACCACCCTGTCCATTTTCCATCCCTTAGAATATCTGAAACTGGGTAATTTATAAAGAAAAGGAATTTATTTCTTACAGAGGTGGAGGCTGAGAAGTCCAAAGTCAGGGAGCTGCATCTAGTGAGGGCCTTCTTGCTGGTGGGGACTCTGCAGAGTCCCGAGGTGATGCAGAGCATCCCATGGTGAGGGGGCTGAGCATCCTGGCTCAGGTCTCTCTTCCTCTTCTTATAAAGCCACCAGTCTCACTCCCTTGACAATTCATTAATCCATTAACCAATTAATCCATTAATCTATGGATTAATCCATTCATGAGAGCACACCTCTTAAAAGCCTCATCTCTCAATACTGCCACATTGAGGATTAAGTTCCAAAATGAGTTATGGAAGGGATAAACATTCAAACAATATAGATGCCTTATTTAATATATATTGTTAGCCAGGCATGGGGGTGCACACCTGTAGTTCCAGCTACTCTGGAGCTGAGGTGGGCAAATCTCTTGAGCCCAGGAGCTGGGCAAAACAGAGAGACTCTGCCTCTAAAAATTAAAAAATATATATATATATATGCATATATATGTATGTATATATAGTTGATTCGTTAACATTGAACTGACAGCCAAAAGCACTACAACTTATACCTGAAAAAATTTACCTAACAGTTAGTTGCACTCTCATGTTTATTGTAGCACTATTAACAGTAGTAAAAATATGGACTCAACCTAAGTGTCCATCAATAGGTAAAGAAAATGTGATATATATACACAATGGAATACTATTCAGCTATAAAAAGAATGAAATCCTGTCATTTGTGGCAACATGGATGGAACTGGAGGTCATTATGTTAAATGAAATATGCCAGGCACAGAAAGACAAATACCACATGTTCTCACTCATATGTGGGAGCTAAAAAAATGTTGATCTCATGGAAGTGGACAGTAGAATGACAGTTACTAGAGGCTGGGAAGGGTAGAGAGAATGGAGGGATGAAGAGAAGTTGGTTAAAGGGTACAATAATACATTTAGATAGAAGGGAAAAATTCTAGTGTTTGATAAAACAGTAGGGTGACTATAGTTAACAATTTATTGTACATTTCAAAATAGCCAGAAGATTTGGAATGTTCCCTACATAAAGAAATGATAAATGTTTGAGGTGATTTTTATCATTACACATTATATACATGTATTAAAATATCACACGTACCCCATAAATATGTAAGACTTTATGTATCAATAAAAAAGCTTATCTAACACACCTATTTTCTCTTAAGTCATATCACAGCCTTCTTGCTCTTAGGAACACTGGGCAGCACTTCAGTAGTACACTTGGGGGCCATTTTAAACAGTAAAGTCACTAAGAGAAAGCACAAACATGCAAAAAGGTGGCACTACATAGACAACTTGTTTCCAATATGAACTGAAATAAGGCAAAGCGTCACCTTGTTTGAACTCAGCTGGGACCGTGTGTACTGGGGAACTGTAATTTTTCATTGCACTGCACATATTCATGAATGACTGCAAAAGTGCTGTGGGCATTGATTCAGGGCTTAAATCAAATTTTAGTGAGCAAATGAATTTATAAAATATGGAATCTGTGAATCATGAGGCTCAACTGTATGATTAATCCCATTATGTTGAAAAGGAAACTAATGCGCAAAGTGGTTAAGATCTTTCACAAGGTCACAGCTTGTGACAGTGGCGCAGCCAGGATTCAAACCCCACAGTCTGAGCTCTAGTCCCCCTGAGAGGGAGGGTCCACGTGTGTGGAGTAGACTGCTGCTGTCCCAGTACAATTGGAAGGATCCTAAAAGCTCACCTGTCTCTAAACGTATCCTTGGTCCACCTGCATGATGCTTAAAGTGAAGCCTCTTCTAAAATCCTAAGATTTGAAAGGTGCATTTCATCATACCTCAGCAAACACACGTGATCATAAATTCATTCATAGGCATTGTCTGGAAAAGGTGAATGGGAGAGGCAAATTTCTGTGGTAGGAATTGGGTGGTGGCAGGAACTGGGTGTTACGGTTTGGATAATTGTCCCCTCCAAACTTCATGTCAAAATTTGACCCCCGGTGCTGGAGGTGAGGCCGAATGGGAGGTATTTGGGTTGTGAGAATGGATTCCTCATGAACAGATTAATGTCCTCCCTTGGAGGTGAGGGATTTCTCACTCTAATAGCCCCCAGCTGGTTGTTAAAAAGAGCCTGGCACCCCTCCCCACCCCTACCCTTGCTTCCTCTCTTACCAGGTGATCTCTGCAAATGAAGGCTCCCTTCACCTTCTGTCATGGGTGAAAGCAGCCCGAGGCCTTCACCAAGGCAGAGGAAGAGCGGATGCTAGTGCCATGCTTCCTGTATAGCCTGCAGAACCCTGAGATAAATAAACCTCTTTTCTCATCCCAGCACTTTGGGAGGCTGAGTTGGGAGGATTACTTGAGGCAGGAGTTTAAGACGAGCCTGGGCAACAGAATGAGACTTCCATGTCTAAAACAACAAAACACAAAACAACAACAAAACCCCATAATAAACCAACTTTCTTCATAAACTGCCCAGCCTCTGGTATTCCTTTATGGCAAAACAAAATGGACTAAAACACTGGGACAAGGAGAAATATCTGAAGAATGAACTGTTTGGGGAGGAACAGTCTTGTACAACAATCAGAAAGCAGGCTCAACAAGCAAAGACAGTTCCAGGCATCATAGGTTGGGTCACCCACAGAGAAGAGAATCAAGGCTACCCTTTGTTTCCTTCCCAGTGCTGCCAAAGACCAGCCCTACATCTTGATTAGGATACATGCTGAAATGACCTCATGGGCTTACACCACTTCTGAGAGTTCCTGAAAGGCTCTGCAGAGGACTGGGCATCGACAGCAGATCACTGGAATGTGCTTTGTGTCAACTCACCCACTCTCATTTCCTATGCTCCTTAAGCTGCTCCCGGGATTTGAGCTCTGTGCCTGGTCCTCGCCCCATGCCTCTCAAACTGGAGTGTATGTACTCCCGGGGTACAACAAAGAAGGTGGCCAAGGAGAGGAGGTACTCCAAGCCACAGCATATATGTGGCATATCTTCTTGGAGATTCTCTTTTTTTCTCAAAGATTAGAAGAGAGGGGCATGTAGAGAAAAGAAATTGAATAACCTAATGGGTAAGTAAATGATAACATCATTCAGCGTTGAAACAAACACTGATAAAGCACTGAGTAGAATGCAAAATTCAAATAATTTCTTGGACAAAACCAAACTTTTTGCCTGCTGCACGCCATTTCAAACTTTGTGCTCACACAGTGACCATCTCTTCGTCCCCAATGCTGGACACACATCCACACACATCTCTGGCTTGAGGAGAGGGGAGGGGAATGTGCTTTGGTGGGAATGTTTGAAAATTGTTGCAAGTTGAATAAACCAAAAAAGGAGGGTATAACCTACCCGAGCCTGGGACCAAACTAAATATTCACTCCTAGGTCAGAGAATTAGGGTTCAGAATCAGTTGTATCGCTAGTTGCATTTTTGCAACAGTTTGTTAACTAGCAATACAGATACCAGCAAGTAAAAAAGGTAATAGTAAATGATATTACAGGGTACCAAGAAGCAGTTTTCATAATGATGGAACTCAGTGACATTTTTTTGTCACTTCTTTTCCTTTTCCTACTGAAACCACCAGTAGCATACTCCCACAGAAGACACTTGCCTTCCCCTGTCCCATTGTTGTCTAAGGCACCCTTACTTAGGACACTTATTTAGGTTTTCAGTCTACCCAGAGCTCTCTAAGCTTTACATTCTTCAAACCTAGGATCAGGTCACGCAGTCTAACAAGTACAGTAGAATTTGTAACAGGCCACATAGGAAGGGAAAATTTTTAAGTAGGGATAGTCCTAAAAAATATTGGAGTCATGGTTAAGAGATACTTCAGGCCTGCCATTCTTCCTAAACAAAAATTCAGAGGCCCTCTCTACTGGTATCTGCTGAGTATTAAGAGAAAAAGACTTTGATTAGCTAATTACAAAACTTTACATTAAATTTAACAAACTATTCCAGTTAGTGCTCTCAAGGGATGTTTGTGTTTTAAAATAGATGCCTGTGAATCCAAGTGAATGACTCTCTACTTGGCTGAAAACGTGCAGGAGATATTTTTCTTCTGCATTTCCTATTTATAACCTGAATTTTGTTATGCATATGCGCATGTTGTAATTTTACATATATGAATAAATGCTATCACATCATACATATTGGGTTTTCCCAATAAAGTCTTTTGATTTTTTTTCTTGTTTTTGATCCTGGCTCCATAACTCCCACTTTGCCTCCTGCGTCAGTTTCCTAGGGCTGCCACAATAATAAAGTACCACAAATGGGGTGGCTTTTTTTTTTTTTGAGACAGAGTCTCACTCTGTTGACTGGACTAGAGTGCCATGGCATCAGCCTAGCTCACAGCAACCTCAGACTCCTGGGCTCAAGCAATCCTTCTGCCTCAGCATCCCAAGTAGCTGGGACTACAGGCATGTGCCACCATGCCCGGCTAATTTTTTCTATATATTTTTAGTTGGCCAATTAATTTCTTTCTATTTTTAGTAGAGACAGGGTCTCACTCTTTCTCAGGCTGGTTTCGAACTCCTGACCTTGTGCAATCCTTCCGCCTTGGCCTCCCAAAACGGGGTGGCTTTAAAACAACAGAATGTATTGCCTCATAGTTCTGGAGCCTGGACTTCCAAAATCAAGGTGTAGGCAGGACCATACTCCAATGGAAGCTTCAGGATCTTTCCTTGCCTCTTCCAGTTTCCAGCAATCTCCGGCCGTGACCATGGAACTCCGATCTCTCTGCCTCCATCCCGTCATCACACGGCCTGTCACGTGGCCATCTTCTCATTGTGTGTCTGCACTGTCTTCCCTTTGTGAGAGTCTGTCTCTGTGTCCAAATTTCCCCTGCTAATGACACCAGTCGTATTGGATCAAGGCCCACCCTGAGACCTCATCTTAACTTGATTACATCTGCAAAGACCCTATTTCCAAATAAAGTCACATTCACAGGTAGAAGATGTTAGGACTTCAACGTATCTCTTTTGGGATGACACATTCAATCCATTACACTTCCCCAGCCCACGTTACTCGTCCTGGTTTGTATCCTTCAACACTTTCTCGCTTGCTCTCCCACCTCACCACGTCCATAGGGAGCCTCTCCATTTTATCCCCCTTTTATCCATCTCTTCCGTGCCAAGACACCTGGGTCAGCAGCTAAAAATCTCACTTCTAACTAGCATTGGCCTTTCCTACAATATCACAAAGGCAGGCAAGAGCAGTGATCACAGTGGCAGAACCTGAGGGGCAGGAAAACATCTTCTGGGACTCTTCCTATGTGAACAGGTTCGGTGTGGGCTCTACATTCACTCAGTTTTCTAAAAACAATAGCTAAGGAGGAGATGGAAGAGGGTTTTCTTGACCAAAAGCACATTTCTCTGGTGTCTTGATTTAGGTGGTATTTGGATATTTTTTCCCCTCCCAGAACCCCTACTCCTATCTCAGCCTCGATGCTTAGGTCGGAGTCTCTGTAGCCCAGAAGCATTTTAGTTACAGAGTAAATAATTTTCATACAGACTTCCCCCTGTTTCTCTGATAATGTGTCTACATTCTCCATTTTGATGAAAACCATTAAAAAATGCACATGGTGTTTTAGAAAAGTACGAAATTTAACAACTCAAACTCTGAAAAGCAAATACCTGATATTTAATAATGTTTTATGATCCCAAATGTCTCAAAATGGAGTCACTTAAGAAGGGACTCCGCCCACAGTGAAATTGCCGGCCCCTCTGTGTGACAAGCTATGTAAGGTGGACTGATGGTGGAGAAGGTGACAGGCACCCTGAAACCGAAAAGAAAATGAAGCCAAAGGGTGGCTGAGATGACTATTTGAGGGCCATTGTAAGAACAAAGAAACTGACCATGGCCCAGACACCCGCCGAAGCTCTGCCCAGGGGAACTCTGGGGCTTTTTCTTCGGCGGCTCTGCCTGGAGAAGAGCAGCAATCCTCCCTGGTAAATCCCCCCTTCCCGTTGGTTCGCCTTTCCAGGTAAATCCCACCAGCTGGATTGGCTGTCAGTCGGTGAGCTGGTCTCCCACAGTGGTTCATTCTCCCTCTCTCTCATTACTGCCTGTTGTGTTGAATATATTTTCATGACTGTTGGTGTGTGAAAATTTCACAATGAACTGTGAATTTGAAAGCATTTAATTGGCCATTGAGTCCTTGTGAAACCTCCAGGCCCCCCGGTGGATGTTAGCACAGTTAGGCTGATTCAAACCTGGCACGATAATGCCTCAGTAAACTCTCTTGTCATCTTTTTTCCTATCCCTCAAAGCTCCACAAGTGCCGATACCAATCCATTTGAGAGGACTGTGGGTAGGGAAAGCATTTTTGAGCAATCAGAATTGAGGGCAGTCCTGGTCCAGGGTCACTTATAAGTCAGGGCAATTTGGAGAGGTCGGCTGGTCCATTTCAGGAGTTTGAGCCTTGTGGAGGTCGTCTGTTGTCTCCTGCCCAGAGCTTCCCTCCTCTCCTTCTGAAGAACCACTCCCCTGTCCTCACTCCAGCCATTTGGTCCAAGTGGAGAACAAAAAATACTGATCTCAAGGCTAGGCAGCTGACCTGAGCAAGGATCTTCAGAGCCCTTATTCAGGAGTTTTCAAATTGGATCAAAAGAATCAGGAACTGTCCCTTCTGTGACGAAGCTGGGAATGGCAATCCTGGAGGGGACTTTGGCCTCTCCATCACTGTGGAGTCTGAGAAAGAGGCAGACACAGGAAACCCTAAATGGCATTTGACTTTCTGCTTCCAGGCATCCCTGAAGCCCAGGTGTGCCCTGCCGTTTCCTCATTGTATGAGACCCCAAAATCCCCCCTTTTGATTATTTTATTTTGGATAACATCTCTGTCATCTGCAACCAAAGGAGTCCTGATTAATATATTTCTTATCTATGAGGAATGTTCAGAAATCACTTTATCCCCTCACCCAGAGCCCAATAAGATTACCAAAAATCCTTACTTCCCCCAGCTGTCATTAAGCTATTTTCTCTCTGCTCATACCCACCCTTCTAGATCTAGCTTTGTAATACTGGGACTGAGACTCTGAGACCCATATTTCTCCTTGGTCAACTGATCACATGTAAAATGCCACAGCTACTTGAATGGAATGGTTACATTTGCTCTCTCTCCCCTAAAACAAAACAAAACAAAAAAGCTGTGTTGTGCTGAATGTGAAATTCCATTATTATTTTTTTAAGATCTAAGAGCTCTGTAGAAGAGGGAGAATACGGAGACTGCCAATAGAGAACAGCCTTTGCAAAAACTTGCCAATTACATGAAGCATGCTTTCTGGGAATGCCACCAAGATATTAGTGAATAGCAGTGTCACATTTTAAAACAAAGAGGATTATTGTTAGAAGTACAGTACTAATATATTTATGTGATGGCTTCAGAGCCCAACTGACCTAAATCCACGGCCTTTGTTTCTGCAGAGTTTATGTTGTCATATTCTCAATACAATTCTGTGTTGTATTTTTTTTTTTTTTTAGAAAAGCACATTCACATCCAGGCGTTATATCAGGGATGTATAATATTAGGGTAATTCAAAGAATTAGCTGTCAAATCTGTAAAGGGACCTTCATGCCCCCAAAGCATAGCATAAGCATATCACAATAAGCCCTTTTTTGAAAAAAGCATTTATTCATTTAAAAAAATGCATTAAGCTACCACTGTATACGGGATGTGATGTTAGGTGTCGAACATCGGGGGTAAATATGAAATAGCTCCTACTTTGGCCATATTCATAGTATAGCACCTGAGACAAGTTTAAAAAGTAATTATGGTACATGTCCTTTGTGGTTCCTCCCTGTTTTTCTCTCTCTCCCATACCTGATGCATCTGTATATGTGCACAGCTGCCAGGAGCTTCTGAGGAGAGCTCAAACCATCATACAGCGTATCAGCAGGTCTGGGAGTGTTAAAAGCCAAATTACAAAACAATTTTAAGGCCCGGTGTGGTGGCTCATGCCTGTAATCCTAGCACTCTGGGAGGCCAAGGTGGGCGGATCATTTGAGCTCAGGAGTTCAAGACCAGCCTGAGCAAGAGTGAGAC
>CAUYRT010082774.1:0-16485 GCA_963574885.1 Lepilemur ruficaudatus | reverse complement strand
AACCCAAGTGCCCATCAATACATGAATGGATTTATAAAATGTGGTATATGTATACCATGGAGTACTATTCAGCTATAAGAAACAATGGTGATACAGCACCTCTTGTATTTTCCTGAATAGAGCTGAAACCCATTCTACTAAGTGAAGTATCCCAAGAATGGAAAAACAAGCACCACATGTACTCACAAGCAAATTGGTTTCACTGATCAACACCTAAGTGCACATATAGGAATAATATTTATCAGGCGTCAGGCAGATGGGAGGGGGGAGAAGGAGATGGGTATATACATACATAATGAGTGCGATGCACACCATCTGGGGGATGGACATGCTTGCAGCTCTGACTCGGAGGAGGGAACATATGTAACCTAAACATCTGTACCCCCATAATATTCTGAAATTAAAAAATGAACAAACAAAAAAATAAACCATGAACGTCTCAGTCCTCTCAGAAATCCTCTCTTAACGTGCATTTCAAAATATCATAGACTACTGATTTTACTTTTATGTCTGCATTGATCGAAGTCTTCTTGCTTTTTCTTCCTTTACTTCTGTGTAATAAACTATGCACTATCCCAGGTCTGTGCCTTACTTTCATGCATATACTTTCTCTCTTGGTTATCTCTTCCAATCTCATGGCTTTAATTTATATGCCAACTCTTGCACTATATGTAATGTTTGGCCTCTCCCTTGAAACTCAAGTTGAAAATATTCTCAACATCTCTACTTGATAGCATAAGAGGCATGTCAAAATTTGTAAAAAATTGAACCAATCCCTCAATTCTCTGCCCCCTCAGTTAATACCAAATGCTTAGTCTAAATCCAAAGGCAATTGCATTCTCTTGTGTCTATTACCAAAGAAAACAATAATGCGACTTTTAACTCCCTCCACTACTACCGGCCTAGACCAAGCATCTCTTACCTGTTTTATCTTAACAGCAACTACCCCTGTCTCCTTCTTCCCTTTCCTACAATTTATTCTTAATACAGAAGCTAGAGTGATCTTGTAAAAACACATCAGACTATGTCTCTCCTGTGTTCAAAACCCTCCCATGGTTATTTATCTAATTAAAAGTAAAAGGCAAGTCTTTGAGATGATTCATAAAGCCCTACATATCTGAACCTTCACACCCTGCCTGAATCATCTCCTACTACCCACCTCCGTGCTCACTCCAGTCCAGCTACACAGGATTCTTCTCTCTTTTGTGCCTGGTTACTTGCTCCCAGGTAATGAGCACAGCACACTGCCAGTTCTCTCATCTTCTTTAGGTCTTTCCCCACAAGTTACCATTTCAATGAAATTTAACTTATCAATCAATTTACAATGAAAAAAATAGCCTCTACACTTCCTATAATCCTTCTCGCTCTATATTTCTCAACAGAAATTATCACCTGAAATACATCATAATTTTTTACTCCATTAGAAACTCACCACCTCAACAGAGCATAAGCTCCATGAGGTTAGAAATTTCTGTTTTATTTGTTGCCGTTTGTTCAGCACTCAACAAATATTTATTGGATGAATGAAAGAAAAATGGTTTTTGAAATGATGGTGCATTTTATAGTTGAGAGCACTTCAGAATGGAGGAACTAGGGTAGATCTCACATTTTAAGCATAGACTTCAGAGATTATATTTGAGCAGCTTACGAACATAATTGCAAATATTCACATTAGTATAAAAATGGGACTTGTTGTAAGTAACTGCCTGTAACTTTAGCTCAGTGCTCAATGGCATTCAAAAGTATGTCCTATGACCCTAGTCACACCTCCATTCTTTCCCCAGAGCAGCTATTCTTAATTTATACTTATCCTGTTAATTCATTCACGTTCCTTAAATCACCTCACTCTCAGTAGCTGACCATGGCTTTACCTTCAAAAAGAAAACAGCCATTAAAAGTAAAAACATTCTTAATTTTGCAAAATGCCAACCTCCAAGATGAGTTATATCTGAATCCATCTTTTTTGTCTCTTATTTCACAGTACTTTCTTCTCTCTCATTTTAGCTAATAGAAGGTTCAGGAGGAAAGCTTTTGGTCCTCTCTGATCAGAAGGCTATAAGTACGAAAGCCCTGATCTCCTGCAGTCTGAAGCTCTGACTCAAATGGGAGTTGGTTTGAAACACTAAAGTTAACAAGGAGGTTGGGGAACATACACAAGAGACAAAGAGTTATAATTCTGTTTTCTATATTTCTGTGACTATATTTTTGTTTTCTTTCCCAAGGGTTGTTATACCCAAGGGAAGTAAAAAACCTGTCATAGCCATGATTTCAACCAAAATTTTTGTCTTTTTAGTATCAATATTGATTCATGCCTATCTGTAATATACTTTGGGTTTTAATCCAATACTACTTTACTTGGTTCTTCAAATTATTTCAGCTTTGGCTATTGATAACTCTATGGGTTTTGACAAATGCTGTATCATGCAGAATATTTACATTGCCCCTGAAATCTTATTTTACCTACTGAAGTCTCTTATCCTCATCCCAGACCCCCGACATCCACTGAATTCCTGGGAACCACTGGTCTGTTTACCTTTTTATTCATTCTTCCAGAAGGTCATATAATAGTTAATTCATCTTTTAATTTCTCTATACTTTTTCATACCCTCATGGTCTCTTTTACTAGATATTTTTGGTACCTCCTAACTGATCTCTTTTCTTCACTACTCATCACTTCATAATCTATCTTGTATATTGTCATCAGGTTTGTTTTTCTAAAAGTGATTGCATTGTTCCTTTTTGATTTAAGAACTTTTAATAGCTCTTATGAATACATAATAAAAATTATGATGTTTATATTCTTCTAATTATATTGTCCCTACTGTGGGATACTGAATGCAAAAAATAAAATAAGACAGCCCAGTTTTTCCCATCTTCCTGGATCCACATCCTTTGCTCAGTAACTTTGCAAAACACTTCCTTTGCATTGGGTTTTCTGCCCCAAACTCTTGACTCTAGAATCAGCCATGTGATTTGCTTTAGCCAATAGGATACTAGCAAAAATGACAAGGAGAGGTTTGACAAAACATTTCCACATTTCTGATTGTTCTGTGAGACCCATGGACTATCATGAAAGCCACTAGCTTTTCAGAAGGAAGTGAGCGAGAAGGGGAAGAGAGCCAAGTCATCCTAGCCCAGCCTACCTCCATTCATAAGGGAGCCTAACTAACAAGCCTAACAGTTAGCCCAGCCCAACACAGCTGAATCAATCAACTTGATACAGGAAAGTGAACCCCAAAACTGGGGTCTGGCTTGAAGGTCAAGTGGGTTATTGGCCTCCTGAAGGAAAGAATTTAAGAGTGAGCTGACAGAGTAAAATAAAAGCAAGTTTACTAGTTTATTGAAGTAACAAAGAAACAGAAAGAAGGCTTGCTCCATAGGCAGAGCAGTGGCTATCTCTCAGAGCAGCAGGGCGTAGCACTTTGTGAGTTTTGGGGGCATTATTTTATACCTTCTATTTAATTTTATGGTAAGCAGAGGAATAATTATTCATAAGATTTTTGGGAAAGTGTTGGGGAGTTCTAGGTATAGAGAGTCCCTCCCAATTTTAATCCATATAGGGGTAACTTTCAGGAGTTGCCATAGCATGTGTAAACTGTCATGGCACTGGTGGGAGTTAATTTTAATATATTAACACATTATAGGCAGGGAATAATAACCAGTGAAAGTAATCTGAAGTCATTTTTAATGCCATCTTGGTTCTGGTTTTGGCCGGTTTCTCTACCATCTCCCGTTTTATCAGAGACCTTGGTTCCAGTCTTATGGCTCTTTATGGTGCAGGGCCTGCCATTACTCTTTCTCAAACTGGCTCATAGACTTGTAGAAACAAGATGCTATTGTTTTAAATCACTAAGTTTGGGATGGTTCACTCTTCTGACCTACTGCCTGTTATTTCCTCCCTTGCACATTATGTTTTTAATACATTTACATGGCATTACTCTCCCTTCCCCGGTGACCTGGAGCCATGACCATGACATCCTACACTCACAGGATGTTTACTTATATAAATGAGAACACAAACAAATCTGGACCTTTTCTACAGAAAAAAGTGTCCTGTTAATTAACCCCTAGATTTTGGGAAACTCAGGATGTCTCAAGTCAGCAGGAAGATTTGGCTATTCACTTTATTTTGCTTAGCAAATCTGCTCTGCCTTCTAGTAATATCCCTGCAGCCTTACAATCAGTCCCTCTAAGTAAATTGCTTAGGAAAGAATCTGTGTGTTTATTCTTTCTTTTTAAACAATAAACAAAACCCACTTTAGTTAACTCAAAGGAAGGACTGAGGAAAAAAATACAGAGCCATCTCATGGAAAGAAAGCAATGCTATGCCTCACGAAAAGAGGCCTGAGTTCTCTTTCTCAGGAAAGTCATCATGAATATTACTTTCCATCCTTCTCGTTGCTGACCAAATAATCTCTTGTATTTAATCTTCCATTTTTTGGTGTCCCATTTCTTTTGTCCTGATTTTGCCTGCTTACCTACCAAACAGCACAGGGCTTTCCCAACTTTCTGCAGGGACTTTCAGTCAGAGCAGGTGATTAGCTACTGAGCAGCCACACACACTCTGGACTATTCAGCCATGATGAAAGGTGGTGGAATCATAGAATCATGTGATAAAATATTATAGATGATATTTGTTGGATGGTCATATATATGGTAATGTGTCACTTAATAATGGGGTTATGTTCTGAGAAATTGTTGGGTGATTTTGTCATTGTGAAAACATCATAGAGCACACTTACACTAACCTAGATAGTATAGCCTACTACACACACACCTAGTCTATATGGTAAAGCTCCTAGGCAACAAACCGGCACAGTGTTACTGTACTGAATACAGAAGGCAATTGTAACACAATGGTAAGTATTTGTGTATCTAAACTTATCCAAACATAGAAAAGGTATAATATAAATAGGATATTATAATCTTATGGGACCACAATTGTATATGGAGTCCATCAAAGACTGAAAAGTCATTACCCAGTTCATGACTATATATTCACATATATAAAAATATATGCAGATGTACATATATGTGTATACAACTACATATGTATCAACACATATACATGTAGTTGATCCTTATTATTCATAGATTTTGTATTTGCAAATTTACTTACTCGAGAAAATTTGTTTGTAATCCACAAACACTCACTGTGCTTTAGTGCTTATTTGCAGACATTCACAGAGCAGCATAAATTTCGAGTCACCCAACATGCACATTCCCACCTGAGGTTGAATGAAGCCACGCTCAGCCTTCTTGTTTCAGCTATCATTCTGTAAACAACTGTCCTTATTATGGTCTATTTAATATCGAGATTTTTGCATTTTTGTGTTTTCTCTTGATACATTCTCAGTTTAAAATGGACACCAAACATAGTGCTAAAGTTTTTCTAGTGTTCCTAAGTGCCAAAAGGTTGTAATATACCTAAGAAAATATGTGTGAAAATAAGCTTTATGTAGACATGAGTTATAGTGCTGTTAGCCTTGAGTTCAACGTTAATGAATCAACAATATATATTAATTAAATAAGGTGTCTTTAAACCAAAACACACATAAAACAAGATTATGTATTTATTGGCTGACACATGTGTTGTAACTAGAGGCTAGCAGGAACTGAAACCTATGTTCCTCTACGAAACACAGTTCAGTATTCACTAATTCAGCGTTCGTGGTGCTAAAAGAAAACCTTCAGGCAAATTAAATTTACCAGAATTTATTTCAGCAAAGAATAATTCATGAAATCAGGCAGCACTCACAACCAGTAGAGGATTAGAGAACTTCACTGTGCAAAATGGGCAGTGAGTATTTACAGACAGAACATAGAAGTAAAGTAAAGAAATAACTTGATTGGTTACAACTAGGCATTTGTCTTATTTGGACATGTTCTCATCAGCTGGTGGTCTGTGATTGGCTGATGCTCACCTACTTGTGATTGGCTGATATCCAGCCATTTGTTACAGAAATTAGACTCCTAAGTGAGGTTTTGTTTCATTTATATACTAAGTTACGAGCTGAAAGTATGGAGAGGGCATCAGGCCAATGACCTCTTGTTTATTTAATTGAACAGTGGTAACTTAGTAGAACAACCACCAATAACAAGAATTTTCTGTACCTAGAAATACACACAGTCATACACTAAATCATCTGTGCTTCTATTTTTTTATATATATAACTAATCAAAAACTGCCCTTTCTAGACTATTAGCATACTTATACATGCTTAGCTTGTCCCAAATGTGGTTTTCCTTCCTTTCCTATATTTACCTTCAAGCTAAATTAGTGTTTTAGATATATTATCTTTAAGAACAAATTAGTCAACCGGAATTCGATGATGGATTAAGTTGTGTGAAATATGTGATTTCAATCACAGTTCAGGGCTTCAAAGGAAAATGTAATTAGCATAATTAATTGTGGGTTCCAGTCATAATGCAAGTGGCTCACATGTGGTTTTTTGAGAATATTGAAAATCACAAAAATCATGTCATAGTAGAATGACAATGATGCTTGGTTGACAATTAATATATGGACAATATTTATGTATTACAGAAATTTTTCATCCAAAATTGATTCTGTTAATCCAAAATATAATGCTATTGTTATTAAGCATAATTAATTGTGGTAATTATTTACATATTTTGCAAAAGTTTATACAAGGTTATGTTCATCGGCAAAACCATATGTAATGCTCCCCTTTCCATGTTTGTATGTTTTTAAAAATACAAGATAAATATTGAATGATTCTTTTGTTAATTGACAATTTCTTCAATTAAATTAGTAAAGAGTATCATATACTTTATCATAAAAAAAAATTAGAAGACTCCTTCACTCCATCATTTTCCTAACACATTTGTCATGGAAACAATATTCATTAGTATTTTGATATTATATGTTTACATTCTTAACTATCATTTAACCAAAGATTTTGAATTTTTTTTTGTATATTTTTAGAGATTGCAATGATTTCTCTTCATGAAATCAGACTTAGGCTATGCCGGTAAATAATCTTAGCGTAAAAGTACTGGCATTCTATTTACTATAGTATGCCCTTCTCTCAACTTACACTGTTTCGCTGCTTTCTTAGTACAGCAATTTATTCCCACTGCAGAAGGACTCTGCCTGCCAAACAAAACCACCTTTGTTAGCAAGTTTATAGATGGAGTAGTCCAGAGGGAAGGATTCATTTCTCAGCAAGGGAATTTTAAGATGTCCCTAAATCTCTTTAGCTTCTGCTTTATAATTTTTTTGCACAGCAAATAAGCCTTAGTGAAGCTAATATTTTTACATAGTGCTGTGGATTAACACTTCTTAAACTTCCAAAGGCATTACATAATTTTAATAAGGTTTCATATCTGTTTATGTGGATACTCAGCAGCATAAAATGAAAAGAAATTACTGAAGATAAACTTTGCTACCTATTAGAATATTCTGGTAGATATGATTTTAATCTTTTTGAGTAGGTACATCAATTGATAACATCCTAAAATATAAGATCGTTTTTAAATATAGTATATAGTATATAGAACAGTGTATATAGAACAAGTATATAGAACAGTGCACGCTTTTGATCCAGGCAGAACTGGTAACTCTTTCAAAATGATTAAGAAAAATTACTTCTTAGCCTTCCAGTGGTTTTTAGCCACAGACAAGTCTAAACTCCTTAGCATGACCTACGAAGTGCTTCCCAAAGTGACTCCAATCTGTCTTATTTGCCTTTCTTCCAGGAACCCTTTATAAAGCACCTCATATTAATTCCTGGGATGGTCAAGTAACTTATACCAAAAGTGGGACACTTTTGAAAGCAAAGCAAGTGCTATTAATAATTAAGTTGAAATAAAACTGGGACATTTAATCACCCTATTACTGTAAAGTTATTCTGCTCTTCTGTATGGTAGACACACTGCCTGGTGCTAACATACAAAAATGGAACAAGCAATGCCGCTACCTTCAACAGAATGACAAGTATATTAATATTTACAAACTAGGCCAGGCGTGATGGCTCACACATGTAATCCTAACACTCTGGGAGGCCGAGGAGGGAGGATCGCTTGAGGTCAGAAGTTGTAGACCAGTCTGTGCAAGAGAGAGACCCCGTCTCCACTAAAAAATAGAAAAAATTAGCTGGATGACTAAAAATAGAAAAAAATTAGCTGGGTGTGGTGGCACATGCCTGTAGTCCCAGCTACTTGGAAAGCTGAGGCAGAAGGATTGCTTGGGCCCAGGAGCTTGAGGTTGCTGTGAGCTAGGCTGATGCCATGGAACTCTAGCCTGGACAACAAAGGGAGACTCTGTCTCAAAAAAATAAATAAGTAAATACAAATAAAATAAAATAGTGAAATAATATTTACAAACTATATTGAAAAATGCTATAAAGAAAGAATCTATCAAATCTAGAAAGCAAAGGAGGAACATATATGTCTGAGCAATAAACAATATAAAGCACTCAGTACAGAGCCTGCCATATATCAAATGCTCTATAACTATCAGCATTTGTTGATTGGCTACTATTACATATTATGAGGACTTGTGTCCTCTATTCCTGACTCTGCTGTACAATAGTTGATTGACCTTGACCAAGTCATTAAAGCATTTAAAGATAACAGTATCTGTAGTGTTAAAAATGTGGATAATATAGAGTAATCTTTCAAAGTTGATATAAAATAAAGCAGGAACTTATTTATATAAAGAATTGTAGATATCTATATCTATCTATCTGTATCTATATAACATTGCCATGTATTTGAATTATTGATAAAATTGGTTGGTGTATTTCAAGAGGTAGTTAATTCAAAGCCTATTTTTGTCTAGAATACTTTTGTTCATTTAAAATAAATGTCATATCAACTTAGAATGTCAAATGCTGTTATGGATCAATATTCCATTTATTTGACTTAGTTTTTATATGGCTTTATCATTTGTTTTATCCATGCTATAGATATCCCATGGCATTAAAGATAAGATATCGTAAGAAGAAACATTTCCCTCCCTTTCTTGATATTTCTTAAGCCTATCTAAATTTGATTCTGAGCCTTTCCTCCTTCCATTAATGTGTCATTTGTTACCTAGTTGTTTAATAAAAATTTGTCATCCTCCTTGGAAAATGTATGGAGTCAATTTCTCCACAGCACTGATCATCCTGGGGGATTGTTTGATCTATTTTTTCATCTTGTTACACAAGACCCCAGATGTAAGCGGGCAAGACATAATTGCTTTGTAAACTTTGCTTCAAGTGGTTTGTCTTAACTTTTCTGTCTGGTAGAAGAGAACAAGGTCATTCTGACCAACCCACTCAAGGCGGGTATTCAACATGTATAACCATAAGACCTTAACATCGTTATGCTTGGATGCTACCATTCTAAGTGATCTAAGCTTTTGCCACAGAATTGTTAAATGTTTTGAATATCAACTCTGCCCCAAGCTACATTCTCTATCTTAGTCTAAGTTATTGATGTTAATTTTCTTTACCTACTATTAGGTTATTAAGTATGCAATGTCTGATTTCCTTAAGTACTAAGTTTGACAATTGATATCTGTAACATTTCATTTTGACACTTCTTGTTTTATTTTCCTTGTGAAGGTACATTCTCAGTCTTTCAAACACACAGTTTGGCTTGTGAGTATCTTGCACATCTTTTAGAGAAATTTTTGAGAAAACATGGATAAGTAAAAAATTAGTGTTATTTTTGAATATGAGTTCCATTGTGGAAGCAATGCTGCACAGACAGCTCGAAATTATCAACAAAGTGTTTGGGAAGGATGTGTCTAATGAACACACACTACTATGTCGATGGTTGAGAAGTTCCGTTCTGGTGATTTTAATCTTGATAATGAGCCACATGGGTGACCTGAGACCAGGGTGGATCATGATGAGCTGAAAGCTGTAGCGGAAGCGAATCCATTTCAACCTACGTGTGAATTAGCAGCAAGGTTCGATGTTACTAATCCAACAATACTGGACCATTTGAAACAAATCAGCAAGGTAAAGAAGCTAGGTATATGGGTTCTGCATGAATTAAAGGAGCATGAGACGAGAAATCATCTTGAACTTGCCTTTCTTTGTTGTCACAACATAAAGGCAAACCATTTGCACACCATATTGTTATGTGTGCTGAAAAATGGATTCTTTTTACAATCACAAACATTCAGCACAATGGCTGGATAAAGATTAAGTGCCAAAACACAGTCCAAAACCAAATATTGATGAAAAAAAAAAAAACTAATGGTGTCTGTTTGGTGGTCCAGCACTGGTATTATCCACTACAGCTTCATGAAACCTGGTCAATCGATTACAGTGGATATCTATAGCAACCATTTGGATGAAATGATGAGAATGCTTGCAATTAAGCAGCCAAGACTGGTCAATAGAGACAGGTCAATCCTCTTGCAAGATAACGCTCGACCACATGTCACACAAACAATCCTGCTCAAACTACAGAAGCTGGACTTGGAAACTGTCTGTCATCCACTGTATTCATCAGACTTTGCACCAACTCACTACTCTTATTCCAGGCTTCGGACCACTTCTTGCAAGGAAAAACATTCAATTCTCAACAAGCTGTGGGAAACACCTTTCACAATTTCTCTGCCACTTGCTCTCCAGGCTTCGTTGCTGCTGGCACAAACAAGCTACCATTAAGATGGCAAAACTGTGGTGGTAGTTTAGGCACACACTTTGATTAATTGTACTGCCTTTTGTTTAATAAACAACACTTTTCATTCAAAATTGGACATTTCATATTTAGTGACCTTTTTTGTTGTTGTTTCTTATTTAGTAGTTAGTTCACAACACAGGCAGGGAAGAGAAGAGCTATTTATTGACCACATTGAAAACCCCAGGGCTGTCATGTTATACTAATCCAAGGATTACTACTCATACTGTCTTTTATGATACATGTACTCCCTGGAGCACAAGTATGCAAAATCACAACAAATATGTCAAAAATGAAAAATTACCTGTCTTTTAGTACAAATGAGTATATTGAATTGCTCTTTAAAGATTTAAAAATGATTTCATAAATCCATAATTAATTCCAGACATTTATGTCAATTCATTTTGTTCATGGTTTTGTCTTAAGATAAATTAAGTTAAACTGAAATAAACAATTGAAAGCACTAAAACACACACGCTCATTATCTCTTCAAACCACAATTATTCACTTTAAAGCAGCAGGTATTTAAGACACTGGAATATGATAAATCAGGTCTATTGTTCTATCCCCGCATTTTGTGGTACTGTGAGCTGCTGGCATTTGTGAAAGGAAAGGTAAGAGTTATTCCTGAAACATAGCTTGAATTTGCTCTACACCACAAGCACCATCCTCCTTGACAAAGGCAAGTGCACTTCACAGATGGCCTTTTCTTAATCTCCCTTCTCCCAGTTGTATTTAACTGGCTTTGTTTGTCTTCAAAGCTGCCTTTGACACCTGTTTTGGTTCAATCTAATCTTTATAAAAATATCAGGAATAGTGAAGCCAGGAAGCATACAGTATGATTTTTTTCCTAGGTCCTATACACTATAGAGAAGACTCATCATAGGGAAAACACACACACATACACACACACACACAGGGAGTGCACACTGACTCTGTCCTCAAGAAATCCATTGTCTTGTTGGAATGTCTGAACACACAAGCACACCATGGTTGAAAAGCCATATTTGATAGAGGAAGTAGACAAAGAATCGAGAATTAAATCACTCAAAGGGAATATTGTCTACTTCTGCTTTGCTAATTGTGCATGTCAACTTTGTAGATCCATATGACCAAAGAGAAGATACTTGCCCATACATCCAAATGAAGGCTTACAAAGTAATTGATTAATGAAGTCATTTAATGACCAATATGTGAAAATCAGATTAAGAATCTATACATACACACATATGTGTAAATATATTCACTTCTGTGAACCCAATCAGCCAAATTAATTTTTTACCAGACTACTCCTCATATTCCTATTTCATGAATACCAATTAATTAATTTAAAAAGAAAATAAAATGAAACACATAAAAATCTGAAAAGTTTCCATAGAGGGAAGAAAGCGAAACCTTTATAATCCCTTTTGTTTGTTATAATATATAAAGGATTGTAATTATATTCTACTAAGAAGCTGTAAAAGGAAACTGACCACTGTCTTGAATCATAAGGTAAAAAATAACTGTTCTCAGGGTAAGTAAAACCCCTCATCTTCCTGCAGTTAACTGTGCAGGGATTCATATTGGAGACCTAGCATTAGATTAGTGTTAGGGCTCAAACTCTGGTTAATCCTACCATTCTGAATCAAAAAGAATGAGGAGAATAAAGTGATATCTTCCCTTCCCTGCTTCAGGGTTGGACCAAGTTTTGGGTTTTTATTTTGTTTTGTTTTTTGTCTTGGTCCCCCAGGCAGTACCTGGTTTTCCCTGAGGATTGCTTCTCCAACTTCAATATGAATCACCTGAGGACCTCCTTATCATGCAGATTATGATACACCTTTGTCTGGGGAAAGGGTTAAGATCATTCCAGCAAACTCCCAGGCAATGCGAGCATATTGAATTTCACTTTAAAGATTTAAGAATGATTTCATAAATACACAATTAATTCTCAATATTTATGTCGATTCCTCTTCTCTATGTTTTTGTTGTAAAGGGAAAGTAAGTTAAATAGAAATAAACAAATGAAAGTGCTAAAACATGCATACACATAGCCAATGACAACTGTCTATAGGAAAGTTTGAGCAGTAAGTATCCGAGTAGGAGTAGCAGGTTTGTAATCAATTTGCTCTGTGTTCCTACAGCCAGAACCTCTGTAAGAGAACCAGTGAGGGAGTTTACTATCATTATTCCAAATGTATCCAAGTCAGGATAAAAATCTTTACTGAAGGGGCAACCAAATCTCAAAAACGAAATATAATGTAAAAGAAAAAGTTAACTTTTTTCTAATTTTCTAGTTCAAGACAAAAGATGAGTTTCACACTTTTAGAAATGTCTCTCATGAATGATCTCTCCCTCTTTGAATTCTTTCTGTCCCACCCCAACCCCCTACTTTATTTTTCTACATTCCCTTACTTTGAGGTTCCTACCTACTTAGTCACTCTGGGTCCTGCTATTATTATTTTTGCAATTTTTCTGCAAGTTTGAATGATTTCCAAAAAAAATTTTAAAAAAACCACTCATGCAAAAAATTGGAAAGAAGAAAATATATAAATCGCATACAACTTATTTTTGTTGCTTCAAATTATTCATCACCCAGATTTACATTTCTTATATAGCATGTATGTGTATGTATATATTTATATATATATATATATGTGTATATATATTCTGTCTAGGTACTTTTGGGGATTAAAAACAGTTATATCGAGCTGATTGTTCTATTTACTGTTGGCAATAATTCTTGCAGGGGTTAATTGCTTTAGTTAAGATCTTAATCATCATTGTTCTCATAGAAATATTTTTGCTCTAAATTTCTTCTTGCTTGGGACATGCTGAACAGCTATCAGTGCTAATGTTTTTGCAAGCACGTTAATTTCCTGAAATCATTCTTTATTCATGTTTACAGGATACAGTTTTTATAAAATAGTGTTATTTTGCCTATCTTTGGTTTCTCCCATGCTTGTTACTTTAATAATTTATGATGTAAATAGAAAAACATCTCTTTATTTTTTCTTTTTCCCTTTGTTATTGTTTATTTTACTTTAAATGCAATGATAAGCCAACTAAATTGTTTGCTATGTCAAATCATCCATTGACAGTAATTTCAACTTAAATGCCATGTTAAATTTAATTATATTCTTTTTGGTTTGGAAATAAAAATAGATTCTGGCTCAATAATCCAGTTTTTCTGACATTCTTCCATTTAATAACATTTAAAGTAATCTTGGTTCTCATTATTATAAAAGCTTAAGCTAATATTGATGCTTTGTTGGTGACAAACTTGAATCAAAGTACTTCTTAAAAATAAGCAAATCAATCTACAGATGTGCGCTATGTGCTATGCTACAAAAATTAAGATAGAAAACTGAATCAATTATTTGGAGGGACACTTGCAGTCCTGTTCATTTATAGTAGATTTTTGAAAAACAGGTAGTTAAAAAAGTCAGATTGGCTCTATTATATAATTTAGTTCCAGTAGCAGTTGCATATTTGTTGATTTGCTTGTTTGTGTAAATGGAATTAATTGATAGCTCTATTCACTCTTTTTTATGCAAATAAAAATTATATGATAATTCTTCTAAGAAGCTCATGAAAACTATTTAATTATTTTATTCACATACTAACAAAAATGAGTGATTAGAATTCTTTAGTTTTACATATACTTTTAATTCATTGAGTCTTTGATTCTTCTTAGTTTGTAGGAAGGTGATTCCATGTGGGAAATAAGTTTACATTATTAATTTAATTAATTACAGATGAAGACTATTAAGTAGATGTATGTTGGTTTATAGTCATGGGACTAAATTAAAGTAGATTTAAGTGATCATTATTTATATAGATTTTCCAAAATTATATTATAAATTTTAGTTTAAATCCTGATTTTATGACAGTAGATTATATAATGACCACATTAATAATTTAAATGAACTTCAGTTATATGGTAAATATATATATATTTTTTGAGACAGAGTCTCACTCTGTTGCCCCAGCTAGAGTACAGTGGCATCATCATAGCTCACTGCAACATGAGCTCAAGTGATCCTCCTGCCTGGGCCTCCCAGAGTGCTTGGTAAATATTTTTATATATTATATCTAATCCTTGCAAGAATTATAAAAAAGGTATTTCTTTCTATCCCATTATGCGTCCATCTCTTTTTGAATTCTACGTGTGAATCAAACTGAATAATCAGTCCTTCTTACGTTTCTAAACCCTCACACTCGTATTCTTTCAGATTCTCAAACTCCCATTTTCCTGATTATCTTTATTTATCCTTTGAAGTCTCAGCTTTAATATACTTTTTGTGGAAACATTCATTTTTCTCAATAAAGTAGGCTGCTTGCCCATTAATTATTTGTTTATCTGAATGTTCCTTTAATCCTAATTTTATGTATATAAAGGCTTTAACTAATGTACTCCAGCATTTAGTATGGCTCAGTAAGAAATTTTTGTGTTGTCAATAGAATTTCCATTTACACCCAAAACTATAAATTTCAGAGTAAAAACATGGGCATGGGAAGTCCGATGTCAAGTAAGTGACAGAACTAGAATTCTAAGCAAGATTGCTTTCACTCCAAAGCCCTTGTTTTCTTCAACAATGCTGGTTTTCTTCGCATGGGTGTATGATTAGTTTATAAGCACAGAGGTAGTCTTGGGTCTAATTTCTGGAAGAAGTAATTCAGGATATTAGTATCTCATGTATTCAAATTCTAATATCTAGGGCTAGGCACATGCTATTTATTGGCAATAATGGAACGAACTGGAGATTACGTGAGTTAATTTGATGTTGGATTGGATGTGAATCACCTAACAGGAAGGTTTGATGTATATATATTATGGCTTCCATTTAAGTAAAGTGCAATAATAATCAGCACAGAATAAATAATGAATGATACAAAGTGTGGTAAACATATAGCAAAATACACATGCTATACTTTAAAGTATGTTTTACTGGCCTTGTACCTTTTAAGTAGTATGTTCACCAGATTGTCGACATTCCAAGATGGTTTCTGCAATTTTCATCAGAAACAGACCTTAAAAACATCCCTAGATAATGCAAAAATTCTTGCATCTTGCAATGGTAATTTCCTGAGCTGACTACAGCAGTAATATGAGTGTGTGTGTGTGTGTGTGTATGTGTATATATATATATATATATATGAAATTATTTTCAAGTTTCAACTAACTTCTCTGTTTTCCTCTTTCTTTTAGCAGACTTCAACCAACTATAATAGAAAGTCTGAATTTACTTTCTCAAAATGGTCAAAAAAGTGTAGGTTTAAAGAAAAATTCATAATCTTCTTCCATATAGCTTCTTTATTAAGATTGCATTTTGACTGATAAAATGTGATTTTCCACATAGATTTATAATAAATAAAATCACTACTAAAAGCACTACTAAAATCAAAGTGCTTTAGAGCTTTTTTGACTCTCTTTCCTTTGAAACTAGTCAAGACACTAGACTTTCAAGTGTTTTGTTAAAAGTTTTGCTATTTGTTAAAAGTTCCAAATCTCAATATTTATGAGTTCTGCAGCCTCCAAGAGGTTAGTTTCTATTACTGTTTTCTATTATTATTCTTAAGTTTAAGGTGAATTAAACAAATGCATCCTCCAGTGACTGCATAAAAATCATAAATACTGCAAGCCTCAACATTGCTCTCAAATTCTAAAAACTTTGGGAAAGAATCTCTCACAAATTGTCAGACTCAACACTCCCTTTCCCATTCCATTTATACACACAAACCTGCCATCTAAGAGAAATCCCATTATATAATCATCTTTAAGAGAATAGGGAAAGAATAGTGGCATGCAGATTTTGAGGTAAGAAGAGCAGTGCAGTTTGAAAAATCGTTCCAAAC
>CAUYRT010082772.1:0-17406 GCA_963574885.1 Lepilemur ruficaudatus | reverse complement strand
ACATTCAAGAAATTCCCATGCTTGCAGGAAACTCCAGATTTCCTGGTCACTCCCTGGTTTAACTAAGCGCTCTGATGCTGTTTCCGGTTTTTCTTTTTCCTTCTTTACTTTCTGAGGGTTTCCGGTAATTTTAGTTTCATTTCTCACTTTCTCCATTGTTACTCCTGCGTTTTCTCCTGGGATTCTTCTCCCTGCAGCTGCAGAGCCTCGTCGTGGGGTGACAGGGAGCTGGCACTTCCTCTTCCCTGTGGAATCCAGGAGTCGGGAGGTGCTGGGTGCCGGGATGTGCTTGTCCCTCTCTGCCCCTGGTGTGTGCTGGCCGATTTTTGTACTTTGATCTTCTCTGTCAATCAGGCTTCATTCGTCCTAGTAGCTTTTTTATAAATTCCACTGGATTTTCTACAAAAAGATTATGTCACGTGTGAATACATACAGTTTTACTTCTTCCTTCCAATCTTTCATTTCTTTTTCTTACCTTATTGCACTGGCTGCAATTCCCCGTACAGTGTTAAATAGAAGTGGTTAGAGCAGACATACTTGTCTTGCTCCTGATCCTAGGGAGAAAGCATTTAGTCTTTCATCATTCAATATGATGATCGCTGTAGGTTTTTTGTATATGCTTTTTGTCAGTCAGGAAGTTTCCTTCTATTCCTAGTTTGCTTAGAATTTTTAATCAACAATTATTGTTTAATTTGACCAATCCTTTTTCTTTTCTTTTCTTTTTTTTTTTTTTTTGAGACAGAGTCTCGCTCTGTTGTCTGGGCTAGAGTAGAGTGCTGTGGCATCAGCCTAGCTCACAACAACCTCAAACTCCTGGGCTCAAGTGATCCTCCTGCCTCAGCCTCCCAAGTAGCTGGGATTTCAGGCCTGTGCCACCACACCTGGCTAGTTTTTTTTTTTTTTATTTTTAGTTGCCCTGCTAATTTTTTCTATTTTTAGTAGAGACGGGGTCTCACTCTTGCTCAAACTGGTCTTGAATTCCTGAGCTCAAGCAGTCCTCCTGCCTCAGCCTCCCAGAGTGCTAGGATTGCAGGTGTGAGCCACCACGCCCACCTGACCAATGCTTTTTCTGAGTCTATTGAGATGATATGATTTTTCATTTTTATTTTGTTAATATGGTGAATGACATTTTTCAAATACAGTCGTTTGTTGTTTAACAATGGGAAATGTTCTGCATCATTAGGTGATTCCATTGTACAAACATCATAGAATACTTAAACCTAGATAGCATAGCGTACACCTAGGCTGGTGTAGCCTGTTGTTCGTAGGCTACAGCCTGTACAGCATGTTACTATGCTGAATCTTGTAGGTAGTTGTACCAATAATGCTAAGTATTTGAGTATCTAAACATATAAAACATAAAGTAACGATGCAGTATAAAAGAGAAAAGTGATACAGCTGTATAAGGTACATATCATGAATGGAGCTCATAGGACTAGAAGTTGCTCTGGGTGAGTCAGTGAGTGAGTGGTGAGTGAATGTGAAGGCCTGGGGCATTACTGGTCACTACTGTAGGCATTATGAACACTGTATACTTAGGCTACACTAAATTTATAAAAAATATTTTTCTTCAATAATAAATTAACCTTAGCTTACCATAAATTTACTTTATAAATTTAAATTTTTTTTAACTTCTTGACTCCTGTAATAACACTTAGTTTAAAACATAAACACAGCAATGGCCCTATTAGGCATCCACCCAAAGGAACAAAAGACATTCTGTAATAAAGACATCTGCACGTGAATGTTTATGGCAGCACACTTCACTATAGCAAGGATGTGGAAACAAGCCAAGTACCTGTCAATCCATGAGTGGATTAATAAAATATGGTATATGTATACAGTGGAATATTACTCAATCACAAAAAGCAATGGTGATCTAGCACCTCCTATATTTTCCTGGATAGAACTTGAGCCCATCCTCTGAAGTGAGGTATCACAAGAATAGAAGAATAAGCACCATGCGCTTATTCTATTTTTAATTGTCATCAAATTGGCACTAACTGATCAAAACTAAGGTGTTCACCAGGTAGTAATATTCATTGGGGGTTGGGGGGATGGTGGTGGGTAAACTCACAACTAATGGACTTGGTGAGTGTTGTATGGGGGAAAGGGCATGCCTCAAATCCTGGCTTGGGTGTGGTAAAATCATAACATGTAATCAAAATGTTTGTACCCTCATAATATCCTGAAATCAAAAACAAAAACAGAAAAATCCGACAGATACATTATATACTGTACAAAAATATTTTCTTTATATCCTCATTCTATAAGCTTTTTTCTATTAAATTTTTTTTTTTACTTAAAAAATTTTTTTTTTTGGGTTAAAAATTGAGACACAAGCACACCCATTAGCCTAGGCCCACACGGGGTCAGGATCATCAACATCACCGTCTTTGCCTCCACCTCTTGTCCCACTGGAAGGTCTTCAGGGATAATAACACTCATGGTGCTCTCATCTCCTGTGATAACAATGACTTCTGAAATATCTCCTGAAGGACCTGCCTGAGGCTGTTTTGCAGTTAACTTTTTTTTTATAAGTAGAAGGAGCAAATGCTAAAATAGTTATAAAAAGTATACTAAATACATAAACCAGTAACAGTTGTTTATTATCATTATCACGTATTATATACTGTATATAATTGTGTATTCTATACTTGTCTACAACTGGTAGCACAGTAGATCTGTTTACGCCAGCATTATCACAAACAAATGAGTCATGTGTGGCCCTATGACATTGTGACATCACTAGGTGATGGGAATTTTTCAGCTCCATTATCTTATGGAACCACTGTCATGTATGTGGTTTGTAATGTCGTTGTGCAGTGCATGACTGTATTAAAAGTAACGTTGCGGCCGGGCGCGGTGGCTCATGCCTGTAATCCTAGCACTCTGGGAGGCTGAGGCGGGAGGATCGCTCAAGGTCAGGAGTTCGAAACCAGCCTGAGCTAGAGCAAGACCCCGTCTCTACCAAAAATAAAGAGAAATTAATTGGCCAACTAAAAATATATAGAAAAAATTGGTGGCGCGTGCCTGCAGTCCCAGCTACTTGGGAGGCTGAGGCAGAAGCATAGCTGGAGCCCAGGAGTTTGAGGTTGCTGTGAGCTAGGCTGACGCCATGGCACTCTAGCCTGGGCAACAGAGTGAGACTCTGTCTCAAAAAAAAAAAAAAAAAAGTGACATTGCATTCCTGGGATAAACCCCACTTCATCCTGTCAGTTTTTTAAATATATTGTTGGAATTGATTTCTTAAAATTTTGTTTAAAAATTTGCATTTATGTTTATGAATGATACTAGTTTGAGGTGTTTTGTTTCTTGTAATATGTTTGTTTTTGGTATCAGAGTAATGCTGGAAGCCTTAAATTAATTAGAAAATGTTCCTTTTTCTTCAGTTTTCTGGAATAGTTTGTGTAGAATTTTTTCCTTAATTGTTCAGTAGAATTTACTAGTGAATCCATCCGGTCTGGAATTTTCTGTGTGGAAAGATTTTTAACTACAAATTCAACTTCTTTAATAGATGTGAGGCTGTTCAAGTTGTCTGTTTCTTCTTGAATGAGCTTCAATAGTTTGTGTCTTTCATGAAATTTGTTCATTTCATCTAAGCGGGTTGAATTTATTGCTATACTCTTGCTCCTAATATTCCCTTGTCTTTTTAAAATCTATAGAATGTGGAATGATGTCACCTAATTTTTATTACTTACATTATCAATCCTAGTATACATTATTATTATTTATAAACAGTTAACTTTTAAAAGAATAAAACATATACCCACATAGTTGTCTTTTCTGGTGTTCTCTATTCCTTTTTGTAGATTGAGATTTGCATCTGTTACTGTGTTCTTTCTGCTGTAAGGACTTCCTTTAATGTTTTTTGGTAATCCAGATTTTGAGCTTCGATGTGTCTGAAATTTCACCTTTGTTTTTGAAAGACATTGCTGGGTAAAGAATTCTAGATTGATTTTTTTTTCTTTTTGAATGACTGAAACATCAATGTTATAAAGATGTCGATTCATTGTCTTTTACTTCACTTGTTTTGACAAGAAATCTGTTAACATCTTCATCTCTTTTTCTCCGTACTTAATGTATCTTTTTTCTTTGGCTGCTTTTAAGATTTTCTCTTTAAGCTGGTTTTAAGCAAATTAATTATGATGTGTCTTGGTATAGTTTTCTTTATGTTCCTTGTGATTGGTGTCATTGAACTTCCTGGGTTTGTGGTTTTATAGTTTTCACCAAATTTGAAAAATTTGGGGCTGTCATTTCTTCAAATATTTTTTCTTTCCCTATACCTCTCCTTTGTTGATTTTAATTACACATATATTAGATTGTTTAAAGTTGTTCCACAGCTCACTGATAACTCTTCATTTTTTTCAGTCTCTTTTCTATTTCATTTTGGATCATTTTTATTGCTATATCTTCAAGTTCGCTAATTTTTTTCTTCTACAGTGTTTAATCTGCTGGTTAGTCCCAGCCAATTTATTTTGCATTTCAGGCATCATAGTTTTTATCTTGCGAGGTTTGGTTTGGATCTTTTTTCTGTTTTCCATATCTCTTAACATGTTCAATCTTTCCTCTAGCTTGTTGAACATGTGGAATACAGTTATAATAACTACTACTTTTTTGTCCTTTATATATATTTCCCTATATTTCTATATTCCTTTTTTTTTTTTTGAGACAGTCTCAAAACTCCTGGGCTCAAATGAGTCTTCTGCCTCAGCCTCCTGAGTAGCTGGGACTACAGGCATGTGCTACCATGCCCAGCTAATTTTTTCTGTATATTTTTAGTTGGCCAATTAATTTCTTTCTATTTTTTTTAGTAGAGATGGGGTCTTGCTCTTGCTCAGGCTAGTTTCGAACTCCTGACCTTGAGCGATCCTCCCGCCTCCGCTTCCCAGAGTGCTAGGATTATATTTCTATATTGTTACTCTCCTTCCCTGTCTCTGTCTCTCTTCTTCACAGATGCACACACCCACCTGCCCCTGTTTATTAAAGAAATATTGCAAGATAGGTAATTTCCCTATTTTGTATATTTGGAAACTGATTAAGAAAGGTAGTTTGGTTTGGTCAAGATCAGACAGTTAACGTTCAGATATAAGTTTAGGTTTTTCTAATTTTACTATGTCTGCTTTTCCCATTACTCTTGGTACTAGCCAGATGGATATGACAAGTATAGAACTAAAATAGATGTAAGGGTAGGGAGTGTGCAGGTTATGAAAGACTTCCAAGGATGCAGGAAGCATTTGGGATGAACCTTGAAGGACCGGTACGATTTTGAGGTCTCTGTAAAGAGGAAGAAGCATTTGAGGAGAGAAGTGTGTATTACAGTGCTTGGGAATGGAAGTGTGGGCCATGTGTTTGGCTGTGAATATGGAAAGCAAATGACAAAGGAGGTTGGACTGAATTGTGGAGTATTTTTAATATCTGGCTTTACCACAACTTTTTATATCTTTTCAACTACTGTGTACTTCTGACTCAGGGAAGATGTCTTTTAAAATTTCCTTTCATTACTTAATACAGATGCTTCTTGATTTCCAATGGGGTTATGTCCTGATAAACCTCTCATAAGTTAAGAATATCATAAGTGGACAATATCGTAAGTTGAAAATGCATTTAATACACCTAACCTATTGAACATCATATCTTAGTCTAGCCTACCTTTAATGTGCTCAGAATACATTAGCCTTCAGTTGGGCAAAATCATTTAACACAAAGCTTATTTTCTAATAAAGTTTGACAATCATGTAATTTATTGAATACTGTACTGAAAGTGAAAAACAGAATGGTTGTATGGGTTCTGGAAGTATAGTTTCTACTGAATGCTTACTGCTTTTGTACCATTGTAACGTCAAAAAATTACAAGTTGAATGATTGTAAGATGGGGCCATCTGTACGGTCTTGTATATAATTAATTCACAGGTTTATTGATTGATAACTTATTTTCTCACTGTGGCAGACTGTAACAGCCTTAGTTCTAATTTTTTAGTACTTGTGTTAGTATTGTTTATTGTATTTTAATATAAGAAGTCTTTTTTTTTTGAGAGAGAGAATCTCACTCTGTTGCCCTGGGTAGAGTGCAGTGGCATCGTTGTAGCTTATTGCAGCCTCAAACTCCTGGGCTCAAGTGATCCTCCTGCCTCAGCCTCCCGAGTAGCTGGGACTACAGGCATGGGCCATGACGCCTAGCTAGTTTTCTCTATTTTTAGTAGAGACAGGGGCCTCACTCTTGCTCAGGCTGGTCTTGAACTCCTGAGCTTAAGCGATCGCCCACCTCAGCCTCCCAGAGTGCTACGATTACAGGTGTGATCAGCCGCGCCTGGCCAGAAGTCTTAAATCCTTGTTCATAAAATACGTCAGCATGCTTTATGCTAATTAATTTATTGATTGTTTCAGCCATTGGCTTACCACACCCAAAGAGTATCCCACTTCCTCAAGCATCTAGAATCCTGCTTCAGCTTAAGGTCATTGTGTGATTTTGTACTGTGTTAATGAAAGGAATGCTCAAATGATATTGTTCTGAGCAGAGCCTACGCCTAGCTCTCTGGAACTTTTTTACTTTTGGCCAGTAGGGACGAGTACGTGTGGCACTGTGTTTGAATTCAAACCTGCCTACCATATGCAGAATTGGCTCTGACACTGCAAATGCTCAGTTGGACTCACTCTAATCTTTGTATCTCAAAGGAATTGAGAGCTGAGATTTCAAATGGGTTTCATTGAATTTTGATCAGTTAAAAAATAATTAATGGAAAAATATCTGTTAAAAATTACATCATTCTTCCTGCAGTGCTTTTAATTATCTTACACAAATGTTTTTACTCTTGAGCTCTGACAAGTGCTCTCTTTGCCAGAGCTCCCTGAAGTGATTGTCAGTGGTTTGAGTTTGATCAAAGAATGCATTGCCGTTTGCTGTATTCCCCCCACCCCCACGAATCTCCTTGTTAATGTAACTTCAGAAGCAAAGATGAAAATCAGTTTTTCGCTCACTCCTAACAGGTGACCGCTTAGAAGGACATGATAGAACATAGCAGATTTTCAGTGGTAAAGATTGAGTCTACAATTAAGACTATGAATGTCTTTATGTGCATTCTGTATTGTCTTATTTGTTTTTAAATTGTATTCTTTTATTAAATACTGAGAAGTTACAAAATAAAGTATGCAAAATATGTGTAAGGTATACAGAATGACAGGACAATGAATACCTGATGAACACAACTACCAGATTAAGGAAAAAAATTATCATTGCCATTGAAGATCTCTGTGCCTTTCCCTTTTCTTTTCCTATATTTATAATTTTATTTTAAGGCATTCTATCTCCACATGCTCCACTGTCCTCACTCCAGAACCCATTGTAGGGCCACACCTTAGAGTGGGCCAGAACCCTGCAGGGGGATGTTTTATTTTTCCTGTTTTTTCTTCTTGTACCTTACTTTGGGCAGTCTGGGACACTGCCCACTCCTGAAATAGGTGCAACCTACTTTACCTTGACTGTGTATAAGACTCACCAGGGGAGCTTTAAGAATACCCATGCTTGGGTATAAACACTGACCAATTAATTTAGAGTATCTCCTTTAAATAGAATTGAACTAGAATATTCTTATCTTTTGCCTGTTTTTAAATTTAAAACATTTTAATTTTGTTTTAATTGGGTTGCTTCACTCATATTGATTTGTCAGCCTTTGTGTATTCTTAATCCTTGGACTCTTATGTGTTGTAAATATTTTCTCCCAGTCTGTTGATTTGTCTTTATGATTTCTTTTGACTTACAGAAGTTTTTAAATTTTAAAATTTAAGTCGTCATCATTATGGCTTCTGTGTTTTTTTTCTTTACTAAGAAGACTTTCTTTACTCTTAGGTTTTAAGCAGTTTTTTCTTTTATTGTATTTATAATTTTACTTCTAACATTTAGCACTTTAAGCCAACTGTGGTTTATTTTTTTATGTGTAGTAAGAATCTAACTTTACTTTTCTCTAAACAGATAGCCATTTGCCCCATTACCATTTGCATGGTAATTCTGATTTGAAATACCTTTTTGATAATTTCCCAAGGGTCTGTTTCTAGACTCTGTTTCCTTCTAATGATGTCTTTGCGTATTTCCAGCTAAATATCATACTCTTTTAATTATTAATATGTCAGTGTGTTTTTCAGTCTGGTAGAGCAAATCTTTTCTCTTTACTCTTCTTTTGCAAATATTTCTTCTCTATTTTGTGCATTTTACTCTTCCATTTGATTTTTAAAATTATTTTTTATCAATATGAAATTCATATAACATTAGCTATTTTAAAAGGAACAATCCTAGTATGAGTCCTTATTGTGGTTTTGATTTGCATTTCCCTAATGGCTGATGATGTTGAGCATCTTTCCATAAGCTTGTTGGCCATAAGTATATCTTTTTTGGAGATGTCTGTTCAGATCCCTTCCCATATTTTTTCTTCCATTTGATTTTTAAGATGAGGTTAATTTCTATAAAAACATCATGACTGGAATTTGATTACTTTGTTGTAATGGGAAGTCCTCTGGTGTAGTTTTTCCTGTTTATGAGGAGTTAGTCACATTCGTTTGCTGGGCAGGGAATTACAAAATGTATCTAAGGCTGCAGAAATAGGTTCCATAAAAGGAGAGCAGGTGTTCTTAAGCCATACTAAAATTCTTAAACCATTGAACCAAATTCATTTTGGAAAAAGTGTAATTATTTTTATAAATAATCTAAATTGGCCCTGTGTTATTCCTGAGTAGAGTTTATATATATACATGCATATGTATGTATGTGGTTGTTTGATTACAAAAGTAATTCAAACTCTTCTCTGAAACAAAAAATCAAATATTACTAAATTATATTCCTTAAAGTGAGAATCCCCAGTAATCCTATTTCTAAAGAGAATTACTGTTGGGAATGTGTTATGTCCAAATGAAGGTTTCATTTGTCCCACTTTGAGAGGCAAAGACAAACAAAGAGACGGTTCCTTGCTGGGCCATTGCATTTTTAAGATGGTGAGTTGCCATCCTTCATCTATAGATGAGTGCCATGATACTTCACTTGGGAATTTAATCCAGTGCAACATAAAAATGTTGCAAGGAAGTTGAGCTTTTTTTTTTTAACATAGAAAATATTGATGAAAGAAATGCTTCCTTTTAAAAAAGTGTTTTTCATTCTTTCTCTAATATAATAGATTCTGTGCTCTGTAAGTATTATGAAAATAATTTATTTTTTCTATCTTCTTTACTGAGCATATTTCTCATGTATGGAAGAGCTGAGACATAAGTACTTCTGTGTAAGGAGTGGGAACTGTCCTAACTGCTCTGTAGGGTGTGCTCTTAATCACACACAGCACATCCATCTGAAGGAAACGGATCACACTGACAGTGGTTTAGAAGCAGCTCTGGTTCGAAACCATGACTAATGTGAGAGATCTGGACTAGAAATCCAGGGATTGAATATAGTTCTGCTCTAGAGTAACCTTCACCAACTGAGAACTGGGAATTCATGGGAGAGAGAAACCTCATGAAGACAGGTTGCCCCAAGGCCTACATAAGAACACACACTTAGATTCTCCCTAATCCCAGGCCATCAATAAACTATTCTCTATAATTTTGTCTTCAAGAATGCTATATAAAGGGAACCATATAATATGCAATTTTTGAGATTGGCTTTTTCCATTGAGTGTAATTCCCTGAGATTCATCCAGGATGTTGCATGTATCAATAGTTGGTTCCTTTTTCTTGCTAAGTAGTACTCCATGGCATGGATACACCACAGCTTGTTTAACCACTCATTTCTGGAAGGACAGCTGTTTTGTTTTCAGTTTTTGGCTATTATGAATAAAGCAGCTGTGTACATGTATGTGCAGCTTTTTGTGCAAATACAAGTTTTCATTTCTCTGGAATGAATGCTCAAGAGTGTATGTACCCTTTACTTAGACTCACCTATTGTTAACATTTTGTCCCATTTGCTTTATTATTTGCTTTCTCACTGTCTCTCTCTCTTTCTATATACACACACAAATATAAAACAAAAATTTTCTTGAACTATTTAAGAGTAAATCGCATATATCATTACCCCTAAATACTTCTGTATTTTCAAGAGTAAGGATGTTTTCTTGCGTACTCACGGAAAAGTTATCAAGTTAGTTAATTTAACATGGACACAACTTTTATGAGATCCACCATCTATTACAATTTTGTCAGTTTACCCAGTAATGTCCCTTTTAACATTATTTCCCCTTCTAGTACAGGGGCTGGTCTAGGATCACATCTTGTATTTAATCGTCATGTCTCTTTTGCCTCCTGTAATATGGAACCATTGTTTAGCCTTTTTTTTTTTTGTGTTTTGTGACACTGGCATTTTGAAGAATCTGATTCTGAGAGCTTTACATATATTACCTCATTTAGTACTCAAGACAGTTCTCTGAAGTAGGTTTTATTATTATCAACTCTTCTTTCAGATGGTGAAACTGGGGCACAGAGAGATTAGATAACTTGCCCAAAGTCATAGTTTTTATGTGGTAGAACCTGGATTTAAATCTGGGTCTTTTGACTCTAGAAGTCTCTTAACCACTGAGCTCTGCTGTCTTCCATTAATCTTTTGGCCTGTTGCAGTAGCACTGGGCCTTTCAGAAACTGGTGTTTTAACTTTGAACTAAGAACCAGGGAAACCATTTTCTGTATTAGCTGACATAAACAGATATTAGTTTGTTTTATGGTAGATGATCTGTTTTGTGGTGACTTCAGATATTTCATCTGTTGCTTCAAGTTGAAGCTAAAATTGAGCCTATTCTGCATCTCACTAGCATTTATGGTACTTTTGGGAAGTATTAAATATTTGAAATGAAATTTTAAACATCAAGCTGCTGGGTGTCTTGCATATTAGAAATCAGAGTTTAGAGGAAGCCCCTGTTAAGTTGTCTGGCCCATGTCCTTCAGGCCAGGTAAAGATGGTTTCTTCCAGGACATTCTTCAGAAACTGTTCCAGTCTTTGTTAAGTGTCTCAAAGAAGGAGCTCCACTATCCCTGGAGGAAGGCAGTTTTCTAATCTCTCATCTGTCTGGGAGTTTTTCTTTGTAATAAGATGTGGAGATTAAAATGTGCTTTATTCTTTCTAAGTTTATTTTAAGGTCACTGCAATCTGAAGTAATACAAAATACATGTGTACGCGTTTGCCAAGATTACAGTTTCTGTGGGAATCATAACTTTGGATTTCCTCACATCTAGATTAATGAAATGTACACAAAGGCTCTGTGAATATAAGTTTTATATTTAATGTATATCTAGAGGTACCAAGATCTTAGTGATGTAGCTTCCCCGTAAATGACAAGTTGAACCCTTGCAACCTGAAGGTTTAAAATAATCCTAAAATTCTGAAGTTTGCTGTGAAGCTGAGGTCCTGCACTCTGACCTCTGCTCAGAAGGCATGCATAAACACTGGGAACTTGGAGCTCTTTAATGAAAGTGGAGGCCCAGCCTATTTCCCTGGGGTGTGTAGACCTCGAGTTTGTTTTGTCTCCCTGAGAAGCAGGGATTCCAGTGCTGCTGTTTTGACTTCTTTTATTTTTTATTTTTAAATTTTATGTTTTTTCTTTTTTTGCAGGGGTCGGGGAGGGGTAGAGGCAGGGGAGTGACCGACTTCTCTTTAAGCAGTCGGGAGAAGAAATGCTACAGGTCTGTCATAGTTGTACTTTAGTATTTTCTGAATTATTTTGGTTATTTTTCTTGGATTGCCCTATTTCTCTGCTATCTACCTGATATTGTTAACTATTAAATTCATGATGATGGCCCTTATGAGTGGTAGTGGTTTTTATCTGGGAAATCTAGAATGCTGGAATGTTCCAAAGACTAGAGTTGCCATCTTTCCAGCTCACCCAATTGAAGGATGTGAATGGGGAGCATCATTTCTCCACAGAAAGGAGGGCTAGAATCAGGGTTGTCTTTGTAGGGCCTCTCTCAGGTCCACTAGTACAGGGTGCTTAGCTGATAGACCAGATCCAAAATCAGCAGGTTGATTTAAGGGGTCATTAAATTTTCCCTGTCTTTGTATCTGTGGTCTCGATTTAGTGTCTTAGTCATTTTGCTATTTGGAATTTTGTGTCCTGCATTCCTCCAGATTCCTTGAATAATACTAGAATTCTTCTCTGTGACTTTGAGGGTACAATACAACTGCTTGTGACTTTGCATGTCTTCCTGTGGGCGTGTTCTCCAAGACAGGACGTGGACCTTGTGTTTTAGGCATGAAAATGGTTCTTAGCCTTACCTTGCTTAGGGGCTGAAAGTCTGTAGGTAGTAAATTCCAGATGTTTGCAGCTGCAGTTCTGAGAGTAGTAGGCATTGTTATAGCAACATTTTCCCCAAAATAAAATAATGATATAACTGACATTTAAACATTTAAAAAAAGACTAACACAGAAGCCAGATTGATGTTAATCTCTTTTATGAAATAAAAGTTTTAATGAACACTGACATTTTATTTGAAATGATATGAGCCTAGGGAAAACTACTTTCAATTCTTGTATGTTTTAGTCATTTTGTTCAGTTGATTATAGGTTCTGAAAGTCACATATTTTTCCAAATTGCCATGGTAGAATTGGCCACGTGGGCAAGCTTTGCAGCCCTTTTTCCTTTGTCTTATTGCTTTTGAGATTAGTGTATATGGAGACATGATGGTTTTGATTACCATTGAAATTCTGCACATAGGTGGTGGATGAGTTATTTTTCAGCTCTATTAAATAGCTGCTTCTGTGCCACAGCATGAAATTTGAATTGTACCTGTGGTAACCTTGCTCCATAAAATTTATGCTTTATATAAGTAAAGGCCTTAAGTGATAATAGTTATTGAATTGTTTGTTAAATAGAATGTTTTGCCATTATGGCCTGTAATCAGCAGTTTTTAAAAGAAGATTAAAAAGTCTTCCCATGGGCTTCATTGTAATGAACTCCTGTATGTTCATCATCAAAGTCAACAAGGTTACACCAAGGTTGTAATCGATAATTGTTGACTTTGATGATGAACATATAGGAGTTCATTACTACATTCTTTCTACTTTGTATATGTTTTAAAATTTCCAAAATAAAAAAGATAAAAAAGTCTGCCCCAAAAGTAATGAAAAGTGATAAGATCCTCGGTAGACTTTATTTGATAGTAGGGACAGGGGTTAATGAAATACTTGTCATGATTTTAAAACGTTCTTGGATGGATTTTTCATTGGTGCTGAAGTATTGCCCCCAAATTACTTTAGGAGAAAGAATATTATTTTACCCTCTTATTGCCTAAGTTTACTGATTGTGGCAGAGATAATCCAATGTGACCACATGTTATGAAAATAAAACCCCTCCCGTTTTCTTTTTTAAATAAAGATGCTTTCTCTTGGTATTTGGAGCCGAGCATGAATTCTGACACCTGTCTTCCTATGCTTTTTTAGGTTCTGATTTTCTTTAAAAAGATTAGGTTTTTATTTAGTCTCTATTCTTTTCAGTTTCACAAGTGTCTTTTTGTGCTCCTTCACTGGCTGGATGGAGAGGGATTTCTTCTTGTTTTTGAAAGTACCTGAGCTTTTTGCTATTCTAGCTAGAATTTGTGTCCAAAGTCTGCACATTTTTCCCAAAAAGAGAAGTTAGAATAAATTTCAGAGGGTTCAAAATGCGAATTGGTATGAAAATCTTTAAAGCACAAGAAGTAATCTTATTCGTTCCAATGTAGTAATTCTGTAGATGACTTTAATTGTAGTAATAAAATGTGGGAGAGAAACATGAGATTGAATTTACAATACAATCCTATACAAAGTACACATGTGAAATGTTGCTATTTGTTGAAAAAAAGAAACAGTTTCCACCCTATAATATTTTTGGACCTTATTTGGTAGCAAAGTTTATATTTGAGAAGAAAGAGTGATCTCTTTCAATTTTGGCTTTGTATACTTCTTCATTGCAAGTCTTATATTTGTTATCGTGTGATTTATAACCAGAATTCTGGTACTTCAGTGGCATTAAGATGATTCTGTCTTTATTAGCAAGTAGGTGATACTATAGATCCATTTTAGCAATATCTTTCATGTACCTCTTGCCATTACTGATGTCCTCCTGTGTATTACTAAGATGTGAAAGTATTAAATGCCAGCATTCAGATAAATCTTAAAATAGAGGCTGGGCATGGTGGCTCACATCTGTAATCCCAGTGCTTTGGGAGGCCAAGGTGGGAAGATCACTTGTGGCTAGGAGTTTGAGACCAGCCTGAGCAATATGGTGAGATCCCCATCTCTAAAAAAAAATGAAAAACAAACAAACAAACCCAATTAGCTGGGTATGGTGGTGTATACCTGTTGTCCTAGCTACTCGGTAGCCTGAGGTGGGAGGATCCCTTGAGCTTGGGTGTTAGAGGTTACAGTAAGCTGTGATCTATGATCATGCCACTGTACTTCAGACTCCAGCCTGGGTGACAGAGTAAGACTTTGTCTTTTTAAAAAAAAATATAGAGTGCTGTATGAATTTTTAAAAGAATTTTAGAAGCAAGAGAATTGACAGTTTAATTGTCTTTAGTGGTTTTCTTAAATTCTGGAATATGGGGAATATTTAATATTTTGAGGACAACTATTATTGTTTTTTAAATTTAGAGTTGAGAAACATTACAGAGGCTATTTATTCTTTTTCATCAATGTCAAGGTATATTGCCAAACTCTGTGCATTAAATTCCCAATGTGATATTAGGCCATAATCATTATCATCCTGTTTGTTAGATGTCTACTTTGTAGGGCACTGTGTAGAAATAGGTGTAAGACATGGTCCCTGCTCCTCAGTAATTTACAGCTGTTGGGGAACAACAGAGCATCTCCTTTAACTACTTCATTCAGTAAACATTTCCTGGGTTCCCTCTGTGTGCCAGCCCTTCTAGGCACTGGGAATACAGTGGTGAACGGGACACATGAGGCCCTACACTCTTGGAACTTACATCCTAGGACCTTCAACATTTCATGTGCTAAGTGGTGAAATTGCTCAGGACCTTACAAGGGAAGGTATTACTTCACTCTGGTGTGGTAAGGAGGGCTGTATTGAGGGAGGAGCGCTGGGGATGGACAAGAATGAGGGAGTTCATTTCCCAGTGTGAATTGCGTGGAACCTGCTATCAAAGGTTTTGTGGTCACGTGGAAAACATGACCCGCTTGGGATTGCAGAGAAGGGATGCCAAGAGCTAGAGAAATTAGGTGAGACTCGTAGAGGGGAGAGGATATGGAATTTGAGCTCTTCTTAAATGGGTAAAATTTTAAGAGTTCGGTTAGAGTGGAGGGTGAGTGAACTGTGTGAGAATGTGCATAGAGCTTGGGGAGTGCCAGACAGATTGGGGGAGGACTGGCCTCCCCTCCTGCCTTCATGGAAGCTACCTGATGTCCTAGGCCCCACTTCCTCCACTCTTCTTTCCTTTCAGTGCTTCTCCTTTCATAAAAACAGTAACAACAACAACTACAAACTCTGTCTTTTGCTTCTACCTCCTTCTCTTCACAGCCAAACTTTCCAAAAGAATTGACTGAACTCACTAACTCCACATCCTCCCAGCCCATTCATGCTTCAGCTATTTCTCTTTAGTTGTTATGCCTGTTGCTTCTTTGCTAAAGCAGCTCTCACTAAGCTCCCTGTACCATTTATGCTGCTGAGTCTAATAAATGCTTAATTCTTTATTTCGCTTCTCTTATCAGCATATGAGACTATATTCCCACAACCTTCTTAAAACCTTGATTTTCTTGATATCACATTCTTCCAAGTTTTCTCTCTCTCTCTCTCTATCGCCCAGGCTGGAGTGCAGTGGTGTGATCATAGCTCACTGCAGCCTTGAACTCTTGGGCTCAAGTGATCCTCCTGCTTCAGCCTTCCGAGTAGATGGGACTACAGATGTGCACCAGCACACCTGGCTAATTTTTAAACTTTTTTGTAGAGACAAGGTCTCACTATGTTTCCCAAGCTGATCTTGAATTCATGGCCTCAAGCAATCCTCCTGCCTTGGCCTCCCAAAGTGCTGGGATTACAGGCATAATCCCTCTCCTCACTGGCCCCTCTTACTGCCCCCTCCCAAGCCCCAGGAGCTCCCTGGGCTGGGAGCTGAGAAAGGGATCCCCTGGGGGATTTGAGCGTGAACCACCGAGCCCTGGCCCCAAGTTTTCTCTTTCATGTCCTTGTGAGTAGGCCAGTCCTTCTCAGTCTTTGCAGTTTCCACTTCTCCCTGGCTGTTGAACTTTGAGGCTCCTCAAGTCTCAATCTTAGGTCTCTTCTCTTTTTTCTCCTTGCTCTTCTAGGCCAATCCCGTATGTGCTCACAACTTCAACTACTTCATGTATGATTTGTTATCTGGCGAGTCTCAAATTTGACCTCAGCCCAGATGTCTTCAGAGCTTCTGACTTGTATATACAGCTGCCTATTTGATAACAACTCTTGTTGTTGCAGTCACCTCAAACTCAGCATGTCCAGTCCTGGGCTGACCATCTCTATGCCTTTAACTCAGTTCAATATCCCTGTTGCAGTGAATGTTACTCCCATCCAGCAAGTGTATAAGCCAGAAAAAGTGAAGTTATCCTTGATAACCTTCCCTCACCCTTCATGTCCAGTCCATCACCATGTTGTATTTATCTGGCTTCCTAAATGTCTTGATTAAAATGTCATGATCTTTTTTTACATGGCCTGCTCACATAGCCCTCTGACTGGGGGCACCATTCATTCTAGCCTCCCTCTCCCCAACCTATTTTCTACCCTGAGTCCAGAAGGAGTTTATTGGAATGTGAATCTGATCAGGTAACCCCCTGACTGAAACACTTCAGTACCTCCCCATCTCAAGATAAAACACCAAACTTACTATATCCTGCAAGCTCTGGCATAGTATGGCCACTGCTTTCGCCTCCAGCCTAACCTTCCCTTACTTTCCCCCTTTGTTCTCTGAGCTGTAGCCACATTCTTAGTGTGTTGCATACCCTCCCACTCCGGAACCTAAGTTAAGTTGAAGTTACACATCAATTTATGTAATTGTTTGATTGATGTCTTTCTGCCACCCTAGACTGTAAACTTCATGAGAGGAAGGACTGATCTTTTTTCCTCCTTTTTCCTTGTATTCCTTAGGGCCAAGCATAGTACCTGGTTCAATGAACTCAGTACATTTTTGTTAAGTGAATGAATGAATGAACAAGTGAGAATGTTTCAGTCAGAATCATAAGACCTGAAGGGACATGAAGTGAGAAAAAAGTAGCAAGTTATGTTATGCTAGCATCTGCTGAAGGATCCTTGGAGGTAGTGGTGTGAGGTTTTTAATTTTTTTTTTTGAGACAGAGTCTCACTCTGTTGTCCGGGCTAGAGTGCCGTGGCATCAGCCTAGCTCACAGCAACCTCAAACTGCTGGGTTCGGGCAATCCTCCTGCGTCAACCTCCCAAGTAGTTGGGACTACAGGCATGTGCC